>ML819945.1:26880-80924 GCA_009831015.1 Picea engelmannii | reverse complement strand
CCCTTTTGCTTCGCGTCTTTTGCATCTGCATATGACTCTTTCTCCTGATTGAAAGTAGTGGAGAATTGAAGGTTTTGTATTTAATTTTTGTATACGTCATAATCAAACAAAGAAGATAAATGCATTTTTTCTTTTGGGTAGTGAAACTAGCTTGCATTTGAAGTAGAGGAATTGCATGGTTTTTGGCGTTTTTGGGACATTGTGCATATGTAATGATGAATGTTTTTTCCTTCTCATAGCATAGATTTCATCGAAATGAAAATATTGCATATTCATCTCTTTGCATAAATTTTGAGTCGGTCAAAACACCATATTTTCCACACCATTTTCCTTTTGAGTAACAACAACCTTAAAAAGAAAGTGCTAAACTAAAAATTGATTAGACATTTTTATATTTTCTGGTAGAAAACCTACATTAGATTAGTTGTAGGGCTTTGGAATAGGTGTGAAGGATAAGTTTCCAAAGCTGCAAACAAACATAGAATCTTGTGTTAGGGAGCGGTGAAATCCAATTGCTACATTTTGTCCTGGGAAACCCTTCTCACACAAGGGTCAAACCTGAGGTCGCATTAAGAATGGTTGAGTTACTCACCATGCTTTGTTGGTCTTGGTGTAGAGATCACACGTATTCTAGGGGTCGCTTGAAGGTATACCCACAATGATGAGTGGAAGCCTTTAAAGTTGATTTTGGGCTAGATACCCTGCCCTTACGCATGGATCAGACTATCAACTATTTCCCTAGGCATCACTATTGTAGTTGGTAACCTTACTGGCCTATATCTTTAGGGTCTTTACACAAGGTGAATATGGAGGGGAAAGTCTTCATGGTACCTGGAATCGATGTTGGCCAGACTCACTCAGGCTCCTTGGAGGGTATACCCATGATTATGTGTGGGATATTTCTCCAGGGTGTAAGTTTGTTAAGAAGGTCATCGATGTAAATTTTCCACCCACTCTATCTCAACCCCTTCTTACTTTGTTCTTGCAATGTTGGATTTCATCACCAACTAGTGTGCTCATTGTGAGAAGGTTTTGTTTGCTTGTTTTCTTACTATATTTTTAGCGTGTGTTGTTTGTTCTCCCTAGCAGAATCTAGGTTGGATATTTATTTTTTATGGCGTTAGTTCCCGGAATGACCAATGAAGGAACCCCTTTTCCAGGGGAAACCTTTGTTTTTCCTTCTTATGGAAACATTGGTCCTCATTACATCGCTACTTTGAGTCTTCCAGGTCTCACAATTGCGTTATTGGTATAGTTGTTTTCCACTCCGGTGATCTCGAATGCAGGTGCTTCAGATGTAAGCACATCACCCACACATCAACCTCATGTCAACTTTTCACCTTCTTCACCCATTAAGTCTCCTTCCCTTTCTCCTTCTTTTCCTAGTGAAATATCTAAATCAAGTAGCCAGGTTGATAAGAAGAAGAAGAAATAGAAAGAGAAGAAGAAGAAGAACTCAAAAATGACCAATCCTCCAACCATATTAGATGTTGGATCCAAGCAACCGACTACTATTAATAGTATTGGGAGTGTTGATGAGGTCAACAATATTAAAATGAATAATCTGAAACCCAAATTCCCTTGCAGTCTTTGTAAGGGTGACCACTTTCTGAGGAATTTCCCTGGTATTCCCAAGTTCTTAGAAATGTGGTCCTCCATGTCATCAGCCCCTACTAGACATGTTGGTGACACCCCGTCAAATAGTGGAGTTATGGTTGGTAAGAAGAAGACAACTGTCAAATTTCCTTGTATGTTATGTGAAGGTGATCATTATTCTCACCTTTGTCCTCGTATGGACGAGGCTTCTTCTCTTTTGGAAAAGCTTCAACTTCCAATTGGTTATCGTAAGATTTCCCCCAACCCATCGTTAGTTAATGAAATGGTCAATCTGGTTCCATCCCTAGCCGGTCCGGTTGATTAGGTGGTTAATCTAGTTTCATCCTCGGTTGAACCACTAACCAAAGTAGCTGATCCAGTTCCATCATCGATCAGCCCCACTTTGCATCTTAAAAGTGAAACCCAAGCGACTGATCTAGTCCCATCATTGTTCAGTCCCACCCTTCATCTGAAGAGTGCTAACATGGTCAATCCCACTCCTCCTCTGATGAGTGCCAAATTGGTTGCTCCGATCCCTTCATCGGCCAGTCCAGTTGATCATGTCATCAATATGGTCACGTCTTTAGCTGAACCAGTTGACAAAGTGGTTGATCCAATCCCATCTTCGGTCGATCCTGCTCTCCCGTCAGAGAGTGCAACCCAAGTGGTCAATCTATTTCCACCTGTCGACCCCATTCGCCCCTCGGGGAATGAAACCCAAGTGATCGATTTGATGTCATTATCAATCGATCCTACTCTTCCTCTAGAGAGTAAACCCAATATTTCCCACATTTTTCTCGTTGATACAGAATCTACCATGCTGGGGGGCATTTCTTCTTCTCCCACGAAACCCCCTCCAAGTAATGAGGCCATCCTTTTTTATTGGGGTGTGCTAACTGGACCTCATCTTCCCTCTCACATTCCCTTCAATATTACAGTATAGGTTTGTGGTCGGGACATTCCTCATGCGCTGATAGATGAAGGTTCATTAGTTATTATTTTGTCCTCTATTTCTTGGAAATATTTGGGTTATCCTTAGCTTGTGCCAGTTACCTAGACTCTGTTCTCTTTTAACAGAAGAACCAATCACCCTTTATGGATTCTTCCTCAGTTTCCTGTAACTTTGGGAGGGAAAACTATCTTTATTGATTTTATGGTAGTCCAGGACCCCTTGGATTTCGAATTACTACTTGGGCGAGATTATGTCTATGCCATGAAAGCTATTGTTTCCACTCTTTTTCGTGTGATATCTTTACCGCACGATGGAAGAATGGTGACTATTGATCAAATTTCATGTGTTGGTCCTGACTTGATTAGAAACCCAATGAAATCCCTAAATGGTTCTTATATGCAGTCAATATCACCCATGCCACAGGTCAATTATGTGGCGTTATCTCCCATGCCTTCTGTTGCCGATGAAAATGACTTAGATCCAACAGTTGACATGATAATCTCTTCGGTAGGGTCTTTGGAGCTTGATCTCCTTACCCCTATCATGGACCTCAACATGTGTTCCTTCCAGAGTGTTTTCCTTCCGTCCAGTGAATATCTCTTGGAAGCCATGACCGAGTTTTGTCCCTTGACATGGTGTCCTTCCAGAGAATTATCCTCTTGGAAGCCATGATCAAGAAGATTCCATGAGCATAGTTTCTCTCCTCTATGGAAATCTCGTAAAAAATGAAACATAAGCTATGAGCATATTTTTTCCTCTCTGTAACAAGCTCGTTAAAAAATGAAACAAAAATTTGGGGATTCAACCCAGAGCCTTGAGAATAGTTCTTTTCCTTTGTCAGGCTCATTAAAAAATGAAATAGTCACCTCTCCTGTTAGGTCGAGTCTTTTGCCAGATCTCATAGATGTCGAGTTGAGTCTTTCATTAGGTCTTGTATTTGAACCTTCATTTCATCCACCCTTATCCTTTTTCTCCATCTAGTATAGAAATTTGTGACAACCGCAAAGTCGGTGAATGAATTGAAGCTTTGAGGGATGTATCTAGTCTTTGATGATCATTATGGAGTTAAGCCACTAGCTTTCAAGATGGGGGCAGAGTACTGATATTAGTCTTTGTTCTTTCTCATGCTCGTAAATACATGAGAATGTAACCGAGTATACTTTTATCACTTTTTCGGACTCATAAAGGTTATATGAAAAAGGAACCCCGTGGAGTCTCCTTTAAGCTCTTTTCAGACTCTCTAAACATGAAAAGATTGACGAGTGATCTTGCTTCCTTTCACACTCGTTAAAAGGTTTGAAAGGGCATCTTTTGAGTGCTAGTTTATCTCTTCTTTAGCCTCACGAGACTAAAATTATGAAAAAGGACAACAATGGAGTCATCTTTAAGTTATTTTCAGACTCTTTAAACATGAAAACTCACCGAGTTTACCTTCTCTGGACTCGTTAAAAAATCATACAATTAAGGGCCCATACAGGACTGAACCCTTACCTCTTCCGGTTCATTAAACAAAGGAATAGGGACTTACCGAAGGTGAGTTATATTGAGCATGTGTTACCCTCCTTGATCTCATTAAATAAAAAAGAGGTACTCATCTATCTGGATGGGGGAACAAATTGAAGGAAGCAAGCCAAGCAGTTTTTGGAAACATCACAAGTAACGCTTACGGCCGCCCTTGAACATGACACTTTGTCTTTGCACACATTTTAATCCACTGAACCTCTGCACTGAACTAATCCTTTGAGTTTTCTTACTCCTTTGGGTAACCCGATGAAAGTCATCGTATCTATTACATCATATTATTTTGGTCCATGTCATGTTTCTGTTGTTGTGCCTTAATGTTCAAGGGAAGTATCTGCCTTGAGAGTCGACCATCACAAATTTCTGTTTCAATACCTGTGTCAGTCCATGTTCTTTTGATCTTCTAATTGCATCTCCGTGTGAGTTTCATTTCATTAATGGGGGATACATCAAGGCCATCCTTTGATGAGTCTATTCCTATTGACTTCAACACATTATGTGGGAACTATACTTAGAAACCAGTTAGTACCTTGGGACCTGCATGCCTCAATGGCAGGCCTCCTCATGTCTGATAGTGGGTTTACATCATTGACCTCTAATTAGATGATTCCACAGATGTTCAACTTCAGCTCATCCATTCACATTCGTTGGAATGTACTAGAGTACCTTGGGAATCATTCACATCAATGGTGATTTCCCTCGCTCTTGTTAACGAGTTACCTCATTGACCGGTGATCAAGTGGTTTCTACCATGTTTGACATCAAGACATCTATTCACATGGTTATATTCGTACTACATCGGGATCGGTGAGAAGACCCTGGGTTGAGTCATCACTCTTATATGTACTTTTCCCAGGTTGCAACGAAGTTTCTTTTGAACATTGACACATATACTGTCACATAGATCCACTTTGTATTGGTCATGGCTATGTCTTGTTGTCTCATAGATCCACTGTGTATTCTTCGTGGCTACGATCAGTTCAGGTCATAGGAGTATAGATCCACATTGTATCTTCAATGGCTATACCTTTTTGTCAATATAATCATGGATCCGTAGTGTATTTTATGGCAGCGACACCTTGAAAGTCTTTATCACTCAAGCATAGGTATGCCTGCCTTGGGTTTGAAACATGTCATAATATTTGTTTGATGGTTGTGTGCAGCTTCTTCCAGGTTCTCTGAGTCCATACCCTTGCTCGAAAAAGTCTACAAAGTACTTCAGTCATTAGTTTCCATCTTCTGACTTCATACTTTGGGGGGCAATCTGTTACACATCAAAATTACTCACTTCAATGATGACCCATTTTCGTCATTACTAGTGTCTCAAGTGTCGCAAACATCATACTGTCATCTTGCCTATGTCGTGTCTCTAACGACATCATAAGGACACTTAAGACACCTTTAAAGACTGGTTTAAGAAGGAGAAATCATTTGATGAGGAGTACAAAGCTTTTGCCATTGAGAAAACCACTTAAAAATGATTTTTGAAGGGAAACGCTCCCCTACCCACTGTTAGGGAGTGCCAACGCTCCCTACCCATTTTTGGGGGAGTGTTGCAACACTCGGGACACCATTATGGGGGAGCGTTGGGATTTTTTGAAGGAATTTTGAGTAGTACTCCCCTGATCACTTTCAGGGAGTGCCAATGCTCTATACCCTCATTTGGGGGAGCGTTGCAATGCTCTGTGCACCCTTTTGGGGGAGCGTTGGCTTGTTTGAGCAAATTTTGGGTTGTTGAGGAAAATTAGGGAAAAAACCCCTTCATCTTGGAAATCAGTTGGATTTGAATCTGAGGTCAAGGTCGAATCTTAGGGAGGATCCACAACTGAAGGATAAATATCATCAATCTATCCCAAGAATCTCTAAGGTGGTTGGGTCTCTCCAAGCTTATATAAGGAGGCCTTCTCATGGTAAAAGCATATGGAGTTTAGAGGCATCAAACTTATGATGCATCCAATAGTTGGTTTACATCATTGACCTTTGATCAGATGATTCCATGGATGTTCTAATTTAGCTCATCCATTCACATTCGTTGGAATGTACTAGAGTACCTTGGGAATAATTGAAAACAATGGTGATTTCCCTCGCGCTTGTTAAAAGTTTACCTCATTGACCGATAATCAAGTGGTTTCTGCCATGTTCGACATCAGGACATCTATTCACATGGCTAGATTTGTACTACATCGGGATCGATAAGAAGACCTTGGGTTGAGTCATCACTCTTATATGTACTTTTCCCAGGTTGTGATGAAGTTTCTTTTGAACATTGACACATATACTGTCACATAGATCCACTTTGTATTGGTTGTGGATATGTCTTGTCGTCTCGTAGATCCACTATGTATTCTTCATGGCTACGATCAGTTGAGGTCATAGGAGTATAGATCAACATTGTATCTTTAGTGGGTATACCTTTTTGTCAATATAATCATGGATCCCCAGTGTATTTTATGGTGACCATACCTTGAAAGTATTTATCACTCAAGCATAGGTATGACTGCCTTGGGTTTGAAACATGTCTTAATATTTGTTTGATGGTTTTGTGCAGCTTCTTCCAGGTTCTCTGAGTCCATACCCTTTCTCAAAAAACTCTACAAAGTACTTAAGTCATCAGTTTCCATCTTCTGAATTCTCACTTTTGGGGGAAATCTGTTACACATAAAAATGACTCACTTCAATGATGACCTATTGTTGTCATTACAAGTTTCACAAGTGTCACAAGTGTCACAAACATCATATAGTAGTCTTTCCCATGTCGTCTCTCGAATGACATCACAAGGCCACTTGAGACACCCTCAAAGACTGGTTTAAGAAGGAGAAATCATCTGATGAGGAGTATAAATAATTTTCCATAGAAAAGACCACATAAAAATGATTTTTGAAGGGTGATGCTCCCCTACCCATGACTGTTAGGGAGTGCCAACGCTCCCTACCCCTCTTTAGGGGAGCGTTGTAACACTCAGGACACCATTCTGGCAAAGCGTTGGGATTTTTTGAAGGAATTTTGGGCAGCTCTCCCCTGCTCACTATCAAGGAGTGTTAGTGCTCTGTACCCTCCTTTGGGGGAGCATTGCAATGCTCTATGCACCCTTTTGGGGGAGTGCTGACCTGTTTGAGAAAAATTTGGGTTGTTGAGGAAAATCAGTTGGATTCGAATATGAGGTCAAGGCTGGATCTTAGGGAAGATCCACAACTGATGGAGAAGGATCCTCAACCTATCCCAAGAATCCCTAAGGTGGTTGGGTCTCTCCAAGCTTATATAAGGAGGCATTATGATGGTGAAAAGGATATGGAGTTTATAGGCATCAAAATTATGATCTCATAAGGGAGATTTACCAGTGAAAGTTACAATCATTCTGATCATGGAAATTTTGAGCAAGGGTCTGGAAAAATAGATCTTGGTGAAGCTGTTGCATCTCCATCTATGGTTGTAAGAACTTTTCTTTGTTTTTATTAATATAAATATGTGCTTGGCATGTGTACTTTAAGTTTGTGTATGTTTCATGAACTTGTTTCTTTTAATAGATATATTATGAAGCTAATCATGGTAGAGTAGGAAGTATGTTTCATTGTTGCTTCTCATTGTATTGCAGGACCTTCTGAAGAACTTGGAGATCAAGATCAACCTAGATCAAGCAAGGACAAACGTCGGTAAAGGTATTTACCTTTCTTTCTTCTTCTTCCTTGAATAGTTTAGCTTCATGAAAAGGAATGTCAGTGTCCACATTAGCACCTTTCTGTCTTGGTTATAGGGGTCTAGTATCCAAGAGGAAATCCACTTGTCCATAGGGGGATTCTCCTGTAACAGGGTTGAGGTCATTTTTTCTGATTTTTTGTTTTCTTGATTTCCTTGAAGGCTGCTTCTCCTTTTAGGGTATTTTCATGACCTAATATTAACTCATAGGCTGTGAGGATTCCAAACAATTCATCCATGGTGAGTTGATATAATTTTCTTGATATTCAAGAGTGGACACTTTAGGATTATATAGCATAGGAAGTGTTCTTAGTATCTTTTCAACTAACTCATTGTCTAACACTTCTACTACCAAACCTTTGATTGCATTAACAATATTATCAACCCTTTCAAGGTAATCTGAGATATTTTCTTCATCCTTCATTTTTAGACCTTCATATTGTACTTTGAGAGTTTGAAGTTTGGCCCTCTTTATCTTGGACTCTCCTGCATATATAGTTTCCATTTATCCCAGAGTTCTTTTGTAGTTTTACAATTTAGTACTTTAGCAAGGATTTTCTTACTCAATCCAACTTGTAGTGTGTTTAAGGCCTTTACATGTTCCCAAACTTTCTTCTTGTCTTCTGCTTTTTTGGGAGTGAATTTTGGAACATCATATCCTTTTTAAACTAATGTGCATACTTCCAGTCCAATGGACATGAGACAGATTTCCATTCTAACACTCCATAAGATGTAGTCTTCACCATCAAATAAGGGGATTTTTGATGACATCTTCAATTGTTGATCCATCCCGATGTATATTTCTCTTCAAGTGATTTAAACCTTTAGTGAAGAGACCCTCTCTGATACCAATTGAAGGATCAGACCTTGTCACTAAGAGGGGGGGGTGAATTAGTGATAGAGTTAATTTGTCAATTTTTCTTATATTAACACAATACTTATCATGGAACCCAATTGGGAAAACCACAAACACTTCTCTTATTAACTGCAAAATTATGTATTTACATGTTACAATAAGGAATACATTGTTCTTCTTAGATCAACACCCACCAATCAGGATTCACCCACACCCATGTTCACCAGCTCCAACTGGTAGGAGGGTTCATCCCCCTATTTAGTCAACTACAACTAACAAGGAAGCACCTACTCCCCTGTAGGCACCAACCTGCCCTCACACCACCCTGCCTCCCTTAGTTTATGAGTTTGGAAAACTTATGTATTATATCTTTATTGCTTCTCTCTCTTCCTTTGACATATGTTCTTCAATGTATCTTTTGCAGGCCAATAAGTCTTCTATCTCAAAACACTGATCATTTTAACTATTGTTGTGTATTATTGATCTTCAATGTGTCTGCTGCAGTTACATCTTCTTCAATTCTCAATCCATATATATATACCTTAATCATAACTTATAATGGGAATTCACACCCTGTCATGAATCATCACACCTCTTGGTTTATTCATAATCATTGTTTTAAATAACACAGTCATGTTTTTTCCAAATCACAATTCTAATGATTGTGTGTAATATAAGTATTTACCAATATCACAATACTTCCTTAGATTTATTTTTCCTGGATTTAAGCATTTAAAATATTTAATATCACTTATGATTTGTAACAATCTTACTAGGGCTCCCTGTCTCTCATTATCGGGCGTTATGCAAAACAAAATTGAAGACTGTGAAGCATATCATATTTAATGAGCCAAATTTATCATCATCAGGCTTCAGCCTTGTAATAAACATATCCATCACAAATAACTTCTAAGGGTTTGCACTTCTCATCAATCACAACATATGTGTCTTGTCTCTTGTTCTGCTTCAGATCCTATTGATCCTTTGAAGCACAAGTTAGATGAAGATCGTAGTTACAATATTTGCAATAGTACAACCATACAGTGCCATCTTTCCTGCAACCATCACAGATGAATCAACACTTGAATCTCAATACAAGGGGCTGTGGATGCTCACTGTAACTTATCTTTTTCGATGATTTCTCAACTAGCTCTTTCAACCTTTTCGTAAGACACATAGTGGCTCATGTCATTAGTATATAGGGATGGAGATTGTTGAATCATTGAAATACAACCACAATAACCATGGACTAACGAGAGGTATCACAGATGAACCACTGGCTTGTGTTTTAATACCTATTTCATCTCCTTCATTTAAAACGCTCAATGAATCATCATACTCAGTGGAGCTAACAATTTGATTGTCAGTGGGGATATAATTGGTCTTGTGCGCAGGAATCGATCATTGAACGATAATTGTGTGGGGGTGACACTCTGGATTTTTCATCAATGTTATAGATGTGGGAATATTTGTTTCTCCTGTGATGGAGTCTGAGCTGTTTGAGGAGTTTTATAATGAGATGTTTGATGTTGCAACAGTTGATCCATATTTAAACATCATACCCTCAATTGTCTCAAAAAACTCTTATGTGACTGGATCTCGTTTACGTTCAAATGGGATACACATATCCTTGACTTCACGCATGTTAATGAAGCGAGGCAGAGGAACATAAGATTTATTTTTCTCAACATCCTTGCCTTCCAATTTGTTGGCCATGGCTTGCAAATATATCCTAGGAACCATATTTATGGTTACTCTTTGTCTTACATTATCAACATCCATGACCTTTGCAAGGTCACCTTTGTATGTTCCAATTTTTACACAGACCCATGTATCCTTGGAAAGCTCAACTGATTTGATTTCCACTAAAAGCACATTAGTCATTTCCTTGATAGGAACATGTGTTACCTTCATATAATATTTATTTTTAAGCCCTTTGCATGCCTCCCTAACATGGGCCTCTCTTTCTTCTTCAATATGAAGGTAGACTTTCAGATGATCAAGAGCAACAACTAACCTTATCTGCAAACCTGTCCCCTAGGTCTACAAGTCACTTGAATTAGAAATGTCTTGTAGCCCCTGGAGGATCATAGTAACCAAATATATTCTAGGAGGTGGCCTTCATTGAAAAACACATTGATTATTGAGTATCTTCATTAGGCATGGTGCCCTGTAATTCTATTTCCTTGCATAGTTTTAAATATTCATCCAAACACCCTTCTCCGCACAGGCAATAGATTACTTTTGCACAAATAACTTCATGTTCCAAACAAACTTAAGAATACCTTTCCATTGGCAAATATATTTTGATTAAAAAGCACTCATCCAACTCTTTTGTCATTGCCGACCTTAAGGACAAGGCAAAGTTCTTCTGCAAAAAGTACTTGTTGGCACAGGGGCAGACCCAGGGTTCAGCTCCAAGAGCACACCAACAAGCCCTAAATACTATCCCTTTCGGCTACACCTGTGAAGCAGATACAGTCTCAACCGAAGCAACTATGGGGGGGTTGTAGGACATATATGTCTACAACCAAGGTAACTATCAAGTGGATCCAACACTAGAACAATACATCATGCATATATCACTTATCAATTTAGATCTATTCCACACATCTATCAGATCTACCACATTAATGCAATAAAAGTATATCAAGGCAAAAGAACATAGCATCAATCACACACACAAGACAAGATATACGTGATTCACCCTCTCTCCAGGGATACATCCATAGAACTGTGCTTTAAAATGTATTAAGATGAAGCATACAGTTCTTATCTATGCTCTTAGCTAGAATATATTCTTTCTTCTCCTCTCTATCTCTCCTCTCCCTACTCACCTAGCTGCAGGATTGATCTTCGCACCCAGTTGAAGATCTTACAATACCAGAAGGCTCTTGTACTCAACACTTCTCTCTCTCTCTCTCAAAATAGTCCTTACTTGATCACACAATAGTAATGAAATCTCAACCAACCTAGTACCAACCCATCCCAAGTCCTCTAGACCTCTATTTATACATTACAAATACTCACCGACATCCTTAGGCCGAGACCTAGGTGTCAAAACCCTAGATACCAAAACCCTAGGTGTCTAAAACCATAGGTCAACTTGACCTGCATTTTCAGGGCTTTGTCAGCTTGTCTTTCCTTCCTTCTCACACGGTGCTCCAAAGCATCCAACGGTGGATTTTCCCACTTGTTGAGTTGTCCACGATCCTTCTTTCTTATTGATATTTCATCCTCGATCTCCTCCTCCAACGTCTTGCTTTCTCTTACTTCACTCTGTCTTTTCTACTCTTTTGCTCACTTCGACCTAGTAACAGTCAATGTGTCTTCTACGCAGTTCACATTTTTCATTTTCTTCCTTGATCTTCGCTTATTTCCATAACCAAGGGCCAAAAGGCCCCCAACACTCTCCTGTGACTCATCCCAAGGCACTTCAGATCTGACCTTTCTATTTTACTTCACTTCAGACTGCACAGTGCAGCCTTTTCTTTCTTATCTATGCCTCGTCTCCTTCCCTGTGTAGACTGTCTTTTTTGTGTATGGTACCCAGTTTAAACTGTACCTGGTACCTAGACCATTTTCCTTATGCTTTTACTTAGAGCTGTGAGGTAGCTAGTTGTCATAGTACAGTTTCAACCAGCTCCCATTCACTAATCCTTCCTTCCATTCTCCCTTCAAAGTATTCAACTGCGCAACTCCTCCTTCTGTAACATAGGCGATCTCATATGGCCCGAGCCATTGTGTTCTGAACTTCCCAGGATGTTTTATGAACTTACTGTCATATACCAGTACTATATCACCTTGTTTAAATGCCTTGTTCTTGATGTGTCTGTCATGATAGGCCTTCTCTCTTTCCTTTTGTACCTATTGATGTAATCCTGCAATAAATCTGCCTTCTTCAAGTTCGACCAACTGCATGAGCCTCTCTTGAATAGCACCAATGTCATCCATGTTTGTAAAGGCAACAATTCTTAGGCTTGGTACCAAATATTCCATTGGGACAATGGCTTCAATACCATCCACCAACTTAAAGGGGTCTGCATTGTTAATTTTTTGCAAGTGGTTCTATAGGCCCATAGTACTACTGGTACTCTTAAATCCCTGTCATCCCTGTTAACACTGCAAATATTCATCAATGTCGTCTCCAAGATCTTGTTGAAGGCTTCAACGTTCCCATTTTCTTGTGGATGGTAAGGTGTGATCTTCTGATGGTGGACTGCAAATTCCTTAGTCAAGGATTCAACAGTCTTATTTATTAAATGTGTGCCTTGATCACTCATAAGGATCTTTGGGCATCCAAACCTGGTTATGATGTCATCAAATATGAAGCATTCAACTGTACTTTCACTACAGTCCTTAACTGATCTTTCTTCAACCCATCTGGTCAAGTAATCTGTTGCTGTAATTATGTACCTTGCTCCTGCGCACTTTCCTGGTGGGTTTATAGGTCCCACGAAGTCGATGGCCCATTTCTCAAATGTTTGTAGGGTTAGCTATGGTGCTAATAGAAGTTCATCTCTTCTGGATGGTTTCCCAACTCTTTGGCATACATTGTAAGCTCTGTAATAGTCTTTATCATCTCTGTGTAAGGTAGGCCACCAAAGGCCAAATCTAAGCACCTTCTGCGTGGTTTCTTTCCCTGGGTAGTGTCCTCATGTGATGCCTTCGTGAGATTCTTTGAGGATCAATGGTCGCTCTACCTCCATAACACATCTTCTCAATATCTCATCAGGTCCCATCTTGTATAGTTGTCAATCTATAAGTGAAAAGTCGACAACACACACTACTAGATGTTTCTTCTACGAAATTGTATATTCTCTAGGTGCCATTCCCATTGATAGGAACTGGACTATTTATGTGAAGCGGTCATCAATATTTCTAATGGCCAACAACTGTGCATCCAACAGTGCATCCTCCAAACTAGTGGGCTTTTCTCCATGTTCCAACCTCGACAAGTGGTCAAGACCTTTGTTCATTCTTCTTGGCTTTACTATGATCTCAAAGTCATATTCCTGAAATAACAGAAGCCATTTTCATATTCTCCCCCCCAACACTAGCTTGTTGACTAGTTATTTCAATGCAAAGTGATTAGTAAACATTTTAAAGTGTCCTCCCAACAAGTAGTGGTGAAATTTATGCAATGCATACACCATGGCTAACCCCTCTTGCTAAGTAGTGGTGTAATTGATCTCAGTAGTTGATAGCTTCCTACTGGTAAAGGATAATGAATGGTCAATATCTCCTTCCTTGGGTTGTGCTAGCACTGCTCCTAAAGAAATATAAGATGCATCAACATGCACATGGAACTCCTTGCTCCAATCTGGAAAAACCAGAATAAGCACAGTAACCATTTTCTATTTCAGTGTGTCAAAGCTTTACTGCCACTCTTCTGTCCAACTAAACCGACAATCTTTCTTCAAAAGCTTCTCCATGGGTGTTGTAATCTGGGCATATCCTTTAATGAACTTCCTGTAGTATCCAGTATGTCCTAGCACAGTGCGTAGTTGTTTGACTGAAGTAGGAGGGGGTAGATAAACTATAATGGAAAATTTAGATGGATCGACCAACAATCCATGCTTGCATACAATATGACCTAACAACACTCCAAATGGTGAGAAGAAGATTTATTTCTTCAGATTCAAGGAAATTTGACACTGCCTACATTTATCCAACATTAGCCTTAGACATTCAATATGATTTTTCAATAAACTAAAAACAATCTAATCATCAAAATATGCTTCTAGAAATTTATGTAGAAACTCCTTGAATGCTTCGACCACCACCTTGGAAAACATGGTTGGGGCATTATTCAATCTAAATGGAATCACTATATACTGATAGGACCCCCATTTTGTTTCACATGTGGTCTTATGGAAATCTTCCTTGGAAATCTGGATCTGATGGTATCCCGAGAATCCATCTGTGAAAGAGTATACCTCATGGCCTCCCACATTATCTAACACTTCGTCAGTGAATGGAGTAGGGAAGAGGTCATGCAAAAAGGCATTGTTCAACTTCCTGAGATCTATGCATATCCCGATCTCTCCTGTCTTCTTCTCCTGTACCACCATAGGGCTAATCCATTTCGATTCTTCCACAGGTTCTATAATATTTTATTCCAACATTCTGTTGAGCTCAATCTTCACTTTGTCCTTATATTTAGGGTTCAGTCTGTAGGGTCTTTGTTTGACTGGTCTTGCATCTAGTTTCAAAGGGATCATCATCTCTCCCATAGGCCCTTTAATGCCCTTCATATCAATGAACTTGGTTGGAAACAAGTCCTGATATTCATGTAGTAATTATGTAATCTTGTAAATAGTGGCAACATCCCAATAATCTCCAACATTTGCAAGCTTTAGTGTCTGTTCTATTCCAATATTGACCTTCTTGATATTGATTGGTTGTCCAATGAATGGTAATTCAACTCCTGGTCCTTCCACATCTCTTTGGCCTTCTGTTTCTGTGATGTTCACCTTTCTAGGATCATTGTCCTCATCAACATTGATGTTGTAAAAGCCTTGCAGTTTCAGGAGAGGCGCAATCCATTCATCCTCTTCTTGCTCCAAAGGGAGGTTAGATGCCTCCTCGAATACTTTCTGTCTTACAATCTGCAATGCTTGATCTACTGAAGGATATTGAATTTCAAATAAGAAGGTGGTTACAAAATTCTGAGTCATACCTTCCCAATCTGTAGTGATGAGGCACACCTCTGCTTGAAGGTACCAGTTGGTAGGTGTTGTGTTCAGTGTGTTAATGAATTTGTCCACCCACTGCTCTTGAGGAATGTTTCTCTAGGCTTCTTTGCAACATCACACGTGGTCATTTGGGCATCTTCGACCTGTGTACCAAACTTCACAGCCTCCTACTTGTGCTGAGAATCGGGCTGTCATCAAGGTACAATATTGTACCCATTCTGCAATGCTATTTTTGTGTGTCCCCCACCATCTTGTTGGGGTTTCTTTCAGGGCCTCATCCATTTCCAACAATATTTGTTGCATTGGTACACTTTCTTCAAAGTCCAACAATAAGGTTTCTAAAGGATTCAAACCATCAAAGGTGGGTAAGTTACTTACTGTTGTGCCGATCCAACGAACTTCTTTGGTTAATCTAGCACATATTATTGTAGATACTTCATACATTTTATTCTCCCAATTCTCCAGTGCTTATTCTGAGTTTGATGAACATGCACTGTCACTTCGCCAACTTAGGTTTCCATCGGCCGTAGGATTAATGTAATCCTGTTGTTTGGTTGTTAATTTGTATATGTTTTCCAGTCCATATGTGTGGTCTTCTTCTCTGATGGGCTCTGTGTATCGATGACCTTCATCTGGATCTAAGGGTGCAATGACCCTAAGGTCATATCCTTCAAAATTCATACGTCTTTTCTTTAAATCAACCAAAGTGGAATTATTGAAAGATCAATCAATTCCTAACAACGTAGGGTAAGGAAATCTATCATAAACTATCTCAATTACCTCAAAATATGAAAGCGTTCTTACTTCGTTGATGTCCAAAGGGACATGCTCCAATCATCCAAAGGGGATGACATCTTGTTGATTAGCCATCCCGAGCCTGATAGGGGAATAAATCAACTTCGGTTTTCCCATCAGTGCCCAAGTTTGCTTTGTCATGACATTGACCTTTGACCCTAAGTCAAGGACCACATAGTCTATATCATATTCTCCTATTTGAGCTGTTACACATAAAAAATACTCACTTTGATAGTGTCATAAGTGTCATCATTACAAAGGTCGCAAGTGTTGCATTTTTCTCACAAGGATGCAAGTGTCGCATGTTGCTCACACGTGTCGCAAGTGTCAAAGAAAGCATGCTTCCATGATGACTATGTCATGCCTATAATGACATGAGAAGGACACTTGAAACACCTCAAACATTTGATTTGGAAGAAGAGAAATGAGTCAGCAGGCTTACAAACCTTTTTCCATCTGAAAGCACCTCAAAAACTGAGTTTTTGGAGGGGAGCGCTCCCCTATACCTCTTCTGGGAGTGTTGGCACTCCCCCTTACACTGTTTGGGAGATTTATAAAGCTCCTTTGGCCCTTTTGAGGGAGCGCTAGTGTCTTTAAGAGCACTAGCACCTCCCTTAATCCTACTGGGGAGAGCTGTAGCGCTCTAATGGCCCTTTTGAGGGAGCGCTACCTATTCTGGGCAGTAGTTGAGTTGTTGAGATGAATGGGGGAAGGATATTTTCATTCTTAGAAGGTAGTTGAGCTCGAATCCCTAGTCCAGCCATGATCTTAGGGTAGATCCTCAACTGAAGGAGGAAAATCATCACCTTCCCCAAGGATATCTCAAGTTGTTGAGCCTCTCCAAGGCTATATAAGCAAGCTTTCTAATGGTGAAAGGGGATGGAAAAAGGGAGAATCACACCAAACTTATGATCTTATAAGTGGTGCTGGAACAAAGATATTTTGGAGGCAATAGACCTATGATCTCATAGGGAGAAATTGGTGAAGCCATCATCATTTAGATCGTGGATATTTTGAGCAAGGGGTAGATAAAGAGGACTTGGCGAAACTGCTGCAATCCATATACGGTTGTAAGCAATGTTTTGTCCTCATTAATATAATTTGCTTGGCATGTTCCTTTCTAATTCATGTTCAATCTCACATGAACTTGTCTCTTTAGTATATAGACCTATTTCGGACTAATCTTGATAGAGTAGGAAGTGGTCATACTTTGTTTGTTTACAGGGCTTATCGAGGAGCGAAAGATTGGAGCTCAACTCGGAGCATGCAGGGACAAACACCGGTAAAAGGTACTTCTTTTATCCTTCCTCCTCACACACTAGTCCACATAGATCTAAAAGGAAGTCAATGACCATGATAAGAACTTTCTGTCTTAGAGTTAAGAGTCTAGCTCTTTGAGGAGATCTACCTGTCCGCACAAAGATTTTCCTTCAACAGAAACTGGCGACTCCACTGGGGAGAATCAAATCGAAACTTTTGGTTTTGATTTTTCCTCATAGAAATTGTCTTACCTTTTGTTTTCTTAGACCTTTTTCACCCCTTTATATCTGATTGCATTTGCTGATTGACTCTTCACCCCATCACACTCAGCTTACCTATCAAAATTTGATCAAAATTTTGGGTTTTTTGGACTTTTTATGAGTTTTTTGAGCCTGGCGCCCCCCTGCCCATGTTAGAGGAGCACCAAAACTCCCTGGAAGTGTTAGACAGAGCTTTATAACGCTCTGGTGTCCCTTATACTAGATCACCATCCCTTTTTTGCCCAAAATCTCTTAAAAAATTCCAATTTTTGGAGGTCCAAACCCTGTTTTTTTGCTTGCTGAGCTGCTTTGTGATTCAATGATTCTTATTTTGACCTGTGACATGCCTCATCTTGAGAAGTAAACACCTTTTTGTTCATATATTATGCCCTTCTTCCTTATTTTTGAGTTTTTGCTGTTGGGAGCTTGAAATCAATATGCTATTTTTTCTCTCCTATCTGACTGAGTGGGAACTCTAGTGAAGGACATCTGAAGTCTATGACTCTTCTCACTTGGTTTTTTGAGGTCATTGTTCTTTGAACACTTCATTTTTTTGTGAATTGTTTGGTTTTTGCATTGTTATTTTTGTTCTCTGTTTGCTTCTTGCTTCAATCACAGCAAGAGGGTGTGTGTTGTGTGTGCGAAATTTGATCATACTTGTCTGAATCTCCTTGAGCTGAAAAAGGTAGTTGATAGGAGACATTATTGCATTGAATTAGTCATTATTCACATACAAACGAAAAAGATACATTTTAGTGCTTGATTTGTGCATATTAGAAGGCATTTTTGAAGATGTTTTAGCATTGCATTGGATTCGATTGAGAACCAATTTTTTGAGGACTTTGCATATTAGTGTTTGAAAGTGAAAACGACTCCTTCTCTTTCCCTTAAATAGGCATTCATTAAAAAGAAACAATTGCTTATCATATTCTATGCATATTTTTGGGAATTGAGTCCTCATTCCATCAGTTTCACTTTCGTGCACCCTTTGAGTAAAGAACAACTCTAAAACGAACGCTAATTAAAAATTATCTAGAACATTTTTGTTTTCAGGATCTTCCACCAACAATAGACTAGGGTTAGCACTTTGGATTAGGCTGTGAGTACAACTCTCCAAAGTTTTCAAAACAAACATTAGCATCCTGAGTTAGGGAGAGTCAAATCTAATTGTCGTATTATTTTTCTGGGATCCCCCTCTCACACAGGGGTTACACACGAGGTCGCATTTGGGTGAGTTACAGAGATTATCCCTCTGTGGTTCAACTGTTTGTAGTGGTCGGATCGTATATTGGGGGTCACTTGGAGGTATACCCACGATTATGTGTGGGAGCCTTTAGGTTTGATTTCAGACTTGTTATCCTACCCATACGTTCTAGATCAGACTGTCGACTGTACCCGACCAGGGACTCACTGCGAATTGGTATCTTTAGTTGCCATAATCTTTAGGTACTTACACAAGGTGACAGTGAAGGGAAGTCTCACTGTACCTGGAACATACATTGGTCAAACTCACTCAGGCTCCTTGGAGGGTAAATCCACAATTACTGCATGGAAGCTTGCACCAAGGCGTAAGTCCGTTAAGCAGGTTTCCATTGTAATTGTTCCACCATATCCCAGCCCCTTCTCGACTTGATCACGTGACGTTGGATTTCATCACCAAGTAGTACGGTCATCGAGAGAAGTTTTGTCTGCTTGGTTGATTCCTATATTTTATTAGCGCATGTTGTTTCTTTTTCTTATTTGGCCCTAGATTTTCAGTGTGTTATGTTATTCTCCATAATTGAGCCCGTAGACGATAAAGGTCTTTGCCGATCACGTAGGATGCAAGGGTTGCCTCCGGAAGGCTATCAACCCATACCTCCTAACCCTCCAGAAGACAACTACCGTAGAGAGGTAGAAAATCCATCCGACGCCGGAAGTGATATTGCTCCCCCGTTAGATAACCCAAAAGACGCTTTGGGCACGGTTGAAAATCCCACCACACCTGTGTCGGTAACTCCTCTCGAACCACTTTTGGTTCGTTTAGACTCCCTTGGGAACGTCATAGACGAAGAAGTCCCACGATTACCGGAGAGGATCTTTACCGAAACATATATGGGATCCACGGAACCACTCTTTGGTGACGAGTATAGGACTCCTATTCGTCCTAGCACCACAGTAGCAACCAATCCCACACCTTCTCGTTTTGTATGGAGGACTTCATCAGGACGCGATCTATATGAGCATTTCGAATCTATTCGACAACCCTTTCCTCCTCATGACCCTCCTAGTGAACCAGGACCATCCGGTCAAACCACGAATCACCCAGTCGATCAGGTTATTCACCCTACTGCTACACCAACACAAGTCCATCCTAATGTTGGACCCATCACCCATCACCTCTACTCCTCCCCAAAGCACTTCAATCTCTACCTCTATTTCTACAAGTTTTTACTCTACAGCGCCACATGTTCCACACGATCCTGCTTGGACATATTCTCACCTGAGAATGCAGACCCCTGCTGGCCAAACACAACCGGCTGGAGGGAAACCACCATCCAACATACCTTTCCCTCCTGGAGGACTACCTTTCCATGGTGGGCCTGCCCCTCCCGGGGGACAACCCCCTGTTCATGCTCCTCCTGGAGGACAACCTCCGTTTGTCAGTCAAACCCAGGTCATACATCCACTGCTGACAGGGGGGAAACCCTCATTTGTTGGAAACTCTTCACATTCCTGGGGAGCATCCTCAGGAGGAACTTTTACTTAACCCCACATTGGGGGGCACTTGTATAATAAACCACTAGGAGGAGTATCCAATCCTGTTCCTCCCGGAACATCTTACAGGCAGTATCCAAAATACCACATGGATTTCTCTGAGACCACAATCTTATCCTCCTTATGGGCCTCATGTGTATCCACCTCCAGGATCTACTTCTTACCATTCTCAAGGCCAAAATGTTCATCCTCCTCAAGGGAAAATAAATCACTCGGCCTATAATGTTCATAACCCATCGGGTTATGCCCATGTTTCTCATGCACCATCGAATCCTTCTTATCCTGGCCAACAACAACCATATGTAGGAGGACCTACTGGTTATAACTATCCACCTAACCCAGTCTATGGTCGTACTGGTGTTCTGATGCCGCACCAGTATCATTCGCAAATTAACCGACAACTACCTTTCCTTGCGACTCTGGATCTCCCAGACTTGTCTCGGTTAACTAATGATCATATCTTTCATTCACTGGTTTGGCCAATTATTCCAGCTAAGCTTCCTTCTGATATTCCAAAATTTGACGGAAACCCTGGCGAAGATCCGAACAACCATGTGATGACTTTCCATTTGTGGTGTTCATCAAACTCCCTCGTGGATGATTCTATACGTTTGCATCTTTTCCAGTGAACGCTTATCGGTTCAGTAGCGAAGTGGTATATTGAACTACCACGTGCTTCTTTTCATGATTTCAATTCCCTTGCCATGTCTTTCCTCACACACTTTCAACTACCTATTCGATATGAGACAGGTACTGAACTCTTGACCTCCCTTCATCAAACTAACTCTGTGCATATCTCTGACCATATTCATGAGTGGAGGCGACGATGAAGGATGATCAAGGAAGTCATTCTTGACATGCTCTTGGCAGAATGGTTTACTAAATCACTGTTACCCCCAATCGCTCGTGATGTCAGTATGGGTGGTGCGGTAATAGAGGAACAAGCCATTGCTCGGGCTCAGTACTTAGACCTGGTTTATTCCCAATCTGGTACTTTGTATGATTTTCTTCCGAATGCTGCTCGAGCTAATACCGATCCTTCTAAGCCATCATCCTCATCTCATGTGGATGGTGTTATCGGTTCCATCAAAACTCAATCTTTTTCCAAATCAACTACACCCTCCTCTACCTCCCCCCAAACTCAGATCTCTGAGGTGAATGCAGTTCAATCTGCCCCTTCACAACAATCCCGAGGTAAGAAGAAGACAAAGAATAAATAAAAAAATAATAATGAACAACCCAAAAATCAAACACCTGCTACCGAAAAGCAACCACAACGGAAACTGAAATTCCCGTGTATCATTTGTGGTGATGATCACTACACTTGAGATTGTCCACTTCGCAATGAAGTGGCCAAAATGTTCCAAGGGAAGTCACAACCCGCTGTGCTTACTCAACCTTTTCCGCAGCAACAATCCATAGTTTCTCAAACTCCCTCTCCTGGGGGCAGTTCTAGCGAACCTAATGATGAGGCCTCGTCGAGTGCACATATTTATATGTTTAATGGGATCAATTTGACCACTCACTCTAAGACCTACGACACACCGGATAACCCTAACAAAGGAAAATACACTAACGGTGCCGACACTTTACCGGATCCATCATCATCCTCTGTTAGTCTTCCATTGGTTAATCCTCCGTCTGGACCACTTCAGATTGAGAAACCCACGTTTGACTCTATATTACGTCCTCCTAAGAGCACTATCCGCAAAGCTACCTTTAATCCTAGTTCACGTGCTTCCCAAAACTACAACATTGTTGAAGATTTGGCTCAAGCACCATGTGCTATGTCTGCGTTAGAAGTTCTACAGCACTGCCCCAGCCAATGCAGAACTCTCTTGACCGCTCTTGGCACTGTTGATCCTGAGTCGTCCAATCAGATCATGTTTAACCTGGATAATTATGCATCTCGACTCTCCCACCAACTTGATTTCCAAGTTGATGTTGTTGTTCACAATCTACAAATCCATCGAACTATTCTGGATGAGGGAGCCTCAACTTGTGTCATGTCTTTAGCGTGTTGGAAAGGTTTAAAATCACCAGCACTGAACAAATCCCCAACGATGTTACACGCCTTTGATGGGCGAGGTTTTCATCCCCATGGGCTTTTACAGTCCCTGCCCATCTAATTGGGTGGAAAAACCATCATTGTTGATGTCGAGGTGGTTGATGCTCCCCTCGATTACAACTTGTTACTTGGAAGAAGTTGGTTTTATGCTATGACTGTCATTGCCTCGTCGGTCTTTCGATGTGTACAATTTCCTCACCAAGGCAAAATTTTCACTGTTGATCAGTTGGATTTCTGCATGACCGATGCTCATGCTCCTGCTACCAACAATATTCCTTTCTTGGGAGACCACAAGATCACATATGAAAGAGTTGGTGTTGGCTTACTAAACGATTCTAGCCTCATGGGTACCTTCCCTACACCACTTCCACCGACTACACATCATATTGCCACCGTCGATATGATTTCGACTGCGGCTTATCAATCTTTGGGATCATCTGACCCTTGGATTGTATCTCGGCCATTGGAATTCGATGCACTAAGTGACACCATGCCACTTAGTCCAGCCAAAACATCATACGTTTCTACCCAATCCACTTCTCCCTCGTCATATGACCAACATCTATTGGCGCCTGACATTCCCTCGATGCAATCACGATTGTGTTCCTTGTCGTCTGCGATCGATCACATTTCCCCAGCTTTTCCTTTGGATGAATCTATTTCGAAAATGCTTCATATTGAGAAGTTACCTTGGGATAATAACCATCACCGATCCTCTTTTCTTCCCCCTCGTGAAGAAATTCAGGCAGATATACCGTCTATATCCCCTCCTAGTGTTGATTTTTCAACATCTCCCATGATTTCAACTTCTGACGATTTGGATCCGGTAGTGGACATGATGATTTCTTCGGTAGGATTATTGGAGCCTGATCTCCTTACTCC
This sequence comes from Picea engelmannii, assembly GCA_009831015.1. Taxonomy (NCBI): domain Eukaryota; kingdom Viridiplantae; phylum Streptophyta; class Pinopsida; order Pinales; family Pinaceae; genus Picea; species Picea engelmannii. Next base: position 57,585 of record ML819945.1, on the reverse strand, counting down.
TATCGTGATCCTCAACATGTGTCCCTTCTCGAGTGATTATCATCCATCCAGCAAAGATCTCCTGGAGGCCATGACCACATTTTATCCATTGATATGGTACCCTTCCAGAGCATTATCCTCTTGGCAGCCATGATCCAGACTAAACCACGAGCATGGTTTCTCTTCTCTGTGGAAAGATCGTTAAAAAATGAAACAGAGGTCTTGAGCATAGTTCTTTTCCTATGTCAAGATCGTTAAAAAATGAAACAATCACCTCTCTTGAACCTTCTTTTCATCCACCCTTCTCCTTTTTCTCATCTACTAGAGAAATTGGTGACAACTTCAGAATCGGTGAATGAATTGAAGCTTGGAGGGCATGTCTCCAGCCTTTGATGATCATTCTGGAGTTAAGCCACTAGCTTTCAAGCTGGGGGAATACCAAGCTTAGTCTTTGTTCTTTCTCGTGCTCGTAAATACATGAGAATGCATCCGGGTAGACATTTATCTCTTTTTCGGACCTATATGGATACAAGAAAAAGGAACCCCCTGGAGTCATCTTTAAACTCTTTTCAGATTCTCTAAATATGAAAATATCATTGAGTGAACTTGCTTCCTTTCACACTCGTTAAAAGGTTCGAAAGGGCGTCTTTCAAGTGATAGTTTATCTCTTTTTCGGTCTCGTCAGACTACTGTACGAAAAAGGAACTGCGAGAGTTCTCTTTTAAGTGTTTTTCCAGACTCTATAATCATGAAAAACCTTCGAGTTTTCTGTCTTCAGACTCGCTAAAACACACATCGACAGGCCCATACGGGATCGAACCCTTACTTCTTCCAGTTCGTTAAACAAAGGAAGATGAACTTACCGAAGGTGAGTTATATCGAGCATGTTTTATCCTCCTCGAGATCATTAAATCAAAAAGAGGTACTCATCTATTTGGATGGGGGAAAATTTGAAAGAAGCAAGCCAAGCAGTCTCTTGAGAACATTACCAAGTAATTCTTAGAGTCGCCCTTGAACGCGACACTTTGTCCTTTGCACGCAATAATCTGCTGAACCTTTGCACTGAGCCAATCCTTTGAGTTTCTTTCACTCCTTTGAGTCACCTGACGTAAGTCACAACATCCACTGCATCATCAATTTTTGGTCCATGTCATGTTTCTGTTGTCGTGCCTCAGTGTTCAAGGGAAGTATCTGCCCCAAGAGTCAGCCATCACAAATATCTTTTCTCAATACCCATGTCAGTCCATGTTCATTTGATCTACCAATTACATCTCTATGTCTGTTTCGTGTCGTTGATGGGGGATACATCAAGGCCCTCCTTCGACGAGCCTATTCCTGTCAACTTTAACACATTATCTAGGAACTAGACTTAGAAACCAGTTAGTACTTTGGGACCTGGATTCCTTAATGACATGCCTCCTCACGTCTGACAATGAGTTTACATCATTGACCTCTGATCGGATGATTCCACGGATGTTCGACTTCAGCTCATCCATTCACATTCGTTGGAATGTACTAGAGTACCTTGGGAATCATTGACATTAATGGTGATCTCCCTCGTGCTTGTTAACGATTTACATCATTGACCGATAATCTAGTGGTTTCTGCCATGTTCGACATCAGAACATCTATTCACATGGTTAGATTCGTACTACATCGGGATCAGTAAGAAGACCTTGGGTTGAGTGATCACTTTGATGTGTACTTTGCCCAGGTTGTGATGGAGTTTCTCTTGAACAATGACACATATACTGTTACATAGATCCACTTTGTATTGGTCATGGCTATTTCTTGTCATCTCGTAGATCCACTGTGTATTCTTCGTGGCTACGATCAGTTCAGGTCATGGGAGTATAGATCCACAGTGTATTTTTAGTGGCTATACCTTTTTATCAATACAATTATGGATCTGCAGTGTATTTTATGGCGGCCATATCTTGCAAGTCTTGATCACCCAAGAATAGGTATGCCTACCTTGGGTTTGAAACATGTCATAATATTTGTTGGATGTTTATGTGCAGCGTTTGTCAGGTTCTCTGCGTCTATACCCTTGCTTGAAATTCTACAAAGCATTTCAGTTGTCAGTTCCTGTCTTCTAACTTCATACTTTAGGGGGCAATCTGTTACACATAAAAAATACTCACTTTGATAGTGTCTCAAGTGTCGTCATTACAAGGGTCGCAAGTGTCACATTTTGCTCACAAGGTCGCAAGTGTCGCATGTTACTCACAAGTGTCGCAAGTGTCAAAGAAAGAATGCTGCCATGCTGACTATGTTGTGCCTATAACGACATGAGACAGACACTTGAAACACCTCAAACATTTGATTTGGAAGAGGAGAAATGAGTCAGCAGGCTTACAAACCTTTTTCCATTTGAAAGCACCTCAAAAACTGAGTTTTTGGAGGGGAGCGCTCCCCTATACCTCTTCTGGGATTGCTGGCGCTCCCCATTACACTATCTGGGAGCGTTATAAATCTCCTTTGGCCCTTTTGAGGGAGCGCTGGTGTCTTTAGGAGCACTGGCGCCTCCCTTAAGCCTACTGGGGAGCGTTGTAGCCCTATGATGGCCCTTTTGAGGGAGCACTACCTATTCTGGGCAGCAGTTGAGTTGTTGAGATGAATGGGGGAAGGATATTTTCATTCTTAGAAGGAAGTTGAGCTCAAATCCCTAGTCTAGCCATGATCTTAGGGAAGATCCTCAACTGAAGGAGGAAAATTCTCACCTTCCCCAAGGATATCTCAAGTTGTTGAGCCTCTCCAAGGCTATATAAGCAAGCTTTCTAATGGTGAAAGGGGACGGAAAAAGGGAGAATCAAACCAAACTTATGATCTTATAAGTGGTGCTGGAACATAGATATTTTGGAGGCAATAGACCTATGATCTCATAGGGAGAAATTGGTGAAGCCATCATCATTCAGATCATGGATCTTTTGAGCAAGGGGTAGACAAAGAGGACTTGGCGAAACTGCTGCAATCCATCTACGGCTGTAAGCAGTGTTTTGTCCTCATTAATATAATTTACTTGGCCTGTTCCTTTCTAATTCGTGTTCAATATCACATGAATTTGTCTCTTTAGTAGATAGACCTATTTCGGACTAATCTTGATAGAGTAGGAAGTGGTCGTACTTTGTTTGTTTACAGGGCTTATCAAGGAGCGAAAGATTGGAGCTCAACTTGGAGCGTGCAAGGACAAACACCGGTAAAAGGTACTTCTTTTCTCCTTCCTCCTCACACACTAGTCCTCATAGATCTAAAAGGAAGTTAGTGACCATGATAATCACTTTCTGTCTTAGAGTTAAGAGTCTAGCTCTTTGAGGAGATCTACCTGTCTGCATGGAGATTTTCCTTCAACATGAGCATTCAAGTGTAATTCCTTATTTGTCCTTCTCTTTTTAGTGATTTGGTGTACTTCTCTATTCATTAAGGGGTCTATCTTTCCTAGCTCATACTGCCTGATTAAATTTTGTAGCTCTTGTACAATGCTCTCATCCCGAATCAACTTAATACACGTATATAGGAATTCCATGAGCTTGCTTACCTCTTTTCCTTCTCTTGGCGAAGAAAAATGATCAAATGCCTATGACATTCCACATTCCCTTACTTCTGGCCATGCCTTTGATGAAGAGCCTTGGTATGCTTTGAACTCTTTTCTTGCCTCCTCAAATATATGTATTTCTTTCTTTGCATCAAAATTTTGGGTCTTCTCTGGAGCTTTCCTAATTCCCGAGTCTTATGTAGTCTCTCCTTGGATCAATCTATCTTCTCCTATAACAACTCATCCTCTAGTGATAACAACAACTATGGGGTCTTCTCCACGAGGTTCAACATATATAAGTTGCACTTGCGGGTTCTATTGAGGTCCTCATGTTTCCTGAATCTTAGCCAACAATGCTGGACATTCCTCGATAACATGCTTGAAGGAATTGCAATAGCTGCAAGTGTTACAAGGTTTCTGACAGTTCCTTGCGAGGTGTCCTAGTTGTGCACAGTTGTAACAGATGATCTTTCCTTGACCTCGATCTCTTATCTTTTCCCTTGTCTTTTTTCATATCTCGACCTGCAGAGACAAACTAGTTAGCTGACTCAAGATTTGACTCATACCTAAACTGGATTCTCTCATAGGGGCTAATTATAGCTTCATGGCGATCTCCAACGCCTCAGCCTATAAAGTAATATTCTGTTGCATTAGAAGAACTCTGATGTGTGGTAAAAGGGAAGCAATGAACCACTCTTTGTTCTTATCATCTGGGATCTGAAAAGTCAATCGGCCTATTAAGGTCTTAAATCTCTGATCAACTTCCCAAATGGGTTCAACTACCTTATGCTTGATCTCTTTCAGCTCTGTAATACATTTTGATTCTGATTTGGGTTTCTTGAATTCTGCAATCAATGCATTCTTGATCTGATTCAGTGGCTTAGGCTGTGAAAGTCCTTGGAAAAGATTCATGTACCAGCTTAGTGAATGATCCTTAGGGTAGAACTAAACTGGGTTCTTTTAACAGCTTCGTCAGTGAAATTCTTAATATTCCATACGGCTTCACATAGAAACGAGTGTTGATCAGGGTCTTCAGACCCATCTCCCCTAAAGATAGGGAGCCTCATATCATCTTCCATAGGTATTCCTAGGTTTCTTAGGTTTCCTATCTGAGTATATGATGAACTGCTAGTAATAGTACTCTGAGGACTCTAGTGACTTTGACTATTCTAATTTCTTAGTGCTACTGAGACAACAGGGGGATTCATAGTACTTACTTCAACAATCTGCGCAGTTCCTAAAGTTTCTGGCTCATCTCGATGAGGTTATTCATCTTTCCCTTCCTCTGCCCTAGCGGGTTCTGAATGCTCTTCATCTGTCAGGTATGCCTCTTCTCCACTATAGAAACCCTCATCCCCATAGTTCTACTTGAATAAGTTTGCAATATGAAATTCTCTGAACGCTCTCCCACTGCGTGTATGTCCCGCCTTTGTGTTGTTGTCGTTGTCGCTATCCAAATTTTTGAACATTATCTTTTTCAAATATGACCAATCTACTGTATCTTCAAGATGTTCTTCTCATGCAATGGCATCTTGATCCTCAGCCTCAGAAAATGTAAAAAATTTCCTTTGGGTCCCTTGAAGAAATATCTCTTGGCTTGGCTATATGACTCTACTCTGTTAAACAACAAACTCGGTGATGTACCCTCCAATGGTGCTATCAAATCAGTGATCTACTGCTCGTGACACGACATTATCAACTCTCTTGACCTTCTTGATCAACTCCGACGTCCAAACCATAGGAGGTCTAGATCTGATCTCAAACTGGGTATCTGCTAACCTAGCTAACCACTCATATAGCTCCTAATGGATTCCCCCAAAGAAAATCTTGTGTATATCAGTAAATATATATCTCTCCAACCAATCCTATGTACTAAGATTAAAGTTCTTGTTCTAGGCTTCAGCGAAGTCCTTTTCTTGATCCTCTATCCACTTTTGAATTTCTGTCTTTGATGGAAACCACCTTGACATTCCCTCAAGAAGATTCATGTCCCGACAACAGAACCATTTGTTGGCACAAGGGTAGACCCATGGTTCAGCTCCAAGAGCACACCAACAAGCCCTAACTACTGGCCCTTTCGGCTACACCTACAAAGCAGATGAAGTCTCACCTGAAGCAACTATGGGGGGGTTGCAGGAAAAATATTTATACAACCAAGGGATCTATCAAGTGGATCCAACACTAGAACAATACAACATGCATATATCACTTATCATCTTATATCTATTACACACATCTATCAGATCTACCACAGTAATGAAATAATAATATATCAAGGCAAAATAACATAGCATCAATCACACACACAAGACAAGATATACGTGGTTCACCCTCTCTCTAGGGATACGTCCACAGAACTATGCTTTATAATGTATTAAGATGAAGCATACATTTCCTGTCTGCACCCTTAGCTAGAAGATATTCTTTCTTCTCCTCTCTATCTCTCCTCTCCCTGGGCACTTAGCTGCAGGGTTGATCTTTGTACCCAGTCGATCTTACAATACCAGAAGACTCTCATACTCAACACTTCTCTCTCACACACAATAGTCCTTACTTGATCACACAATAGTAATGAAATCTCAACCAACCTAGTACCAACCCATACCAGGTACTCTATACCTCTATTTATACATTACAAACACTCAACGACATCCTTAGGCTGAGACCAAGGTGTCAAAACCCTAGATACCAAAAGCTAGGTGTCTAAAACCCTAGATCAACTTGACCCACATTTTCATAGCTTCACCAGCCTATCTTTCCTTCCTTCTCGCGCTGTGCTCCAAAGCATCCAACGATGGATTTTCCCTCTTGCTGAGTTGTCCATGATCCTTCTTTCTTTCTGATCTATCATCCTCGATCTCCTCATGTAACGACTTTCTTTCTCTTACTTCACTCTGTCTTTTCTGCTCTTTTTCTCACTTCGACCCAGTAACAGTCACTATGTCTTCCGCGCAGTTCACATTTTTCCTTTTCTTACTTTATCTTCGCTTATTTCCATAACCAAGGGCCAACAATACTTCAAAATTACAAGGCTAATTTGTATTCTTTTATGCACAGTGTCAATTCTAAGTGTCCCTCCTCTTTTTGACATCAAGGCCAAGGCCATCAATGCCAACCTGTAATGCCATATTGCCAACAAATGTTGGTATCGGGTGTTTGTTGATGGTAACACACATGCATCCACACTTAGAGTATTACTCTATGGGACCATTGGGCCTTGACCAAACACTCATGTTGAACATGTTATAAATTCCTTATGCCAATGTTGAAGCACTAAGCGCCAATTTTATGAGTAAATATCCACCTTTTGATCAGAAATGAAAATCAATCGTGGGCACCTGATTTGTTAAAAAAAAAAGAGTTTCTAGGGCCTACCCATTCACCACATAGGATGCTACTTTGAATCCCATACAAGCTGCATTTGGATTCCATTTCACCTTTCATACCATACACATCATCTCCCACACCCATCCTATATCCATGCCACTAGTCATGTAGGATTCCACGTCATTATCCATACTTCCACATTATCATTCCATGACATCGACCATGTCCTCTTTTGTACTCCTATGATTACCACATCACTCACCCCTATATAATGCCACATCATATGCCACCTAATCATGAAACGAATGATGATTGGTCATCAGAAGGTTTTGATGAATGTTTTGCATGCCACCAACTTATAATCACCAACGTTGATGAACTCGTTGGGAGTCAGATGGATCAACTATCCGTTCCATATTTCATACATTTTTTTCACCTGACAATTGATGGGATTTCACGTGGGAAATAATACCAACCATCTGATCAAAATGAAAAACTTTATAACTCTCCCATTCCTCACTAATGTAGTAGGTCCATAGAGACGTCAAATGACCAATCTACCAATTGGATGTCGAGATGTCCTACTCTACATGCCACGTCAACCATCCATGTCACAAAAACATGTGCTAATCCCATGACACTACTGTATAGTTTGGAACATTCCTAACAATATTGACATTGGTGTTAAGTCGTGATTGGATGGCTCCCATCTTCTGAATCCGGTGAGATCAAAGCGCACCAAGAAAAACACTTTGAAACTTACCAATAGTCGCTTCTATGCAACAAATTATCCATTAAAGGCCGACTGAGGGTACACTTAGTGTATTGAATACTATTATGTTGCAGGATTCTTCCCCATGATTGGAGATTTTGTATATTAAATTGCGTTTTGATGCAAATTGTTTTCATTTTTAACTTAGTGAAAGTCGATCATTGTTGTGTGCATATGCAAACTTACTCTGGCTCTGGAAATTGAATATTGTATCTATGTTTCGGTTTCTATCCTACGATAGTTTACTAACCAAGTGATCACACATAGAGAATTTATTTTTAGGTAAGAATTATTTCAATTTTTCTCCTACATCTTTTGGTGACAAGTACATTTCATTCTTTGCAATCAAGTTTTGAAGAACAATGTTTTGTTATTTACTTTCCTTCGAAATGTTGTTTGTAGATAAAATTCCACCTAGAAGAGCCCCTGTGTTGAGAACTCCCAATAAGTCGAGAACCAGGTTAGGGAATGTTGAATATGGTTCTAGTTATGTGCCTCCACAAGAAGAAGAAACATCCACATCTAAAATAACATAACTGCTTATTAGGATTCAACCTAAGAATATTTTGACATTAGTTATTCGGGGACACAGAGCCATGTGTATATGACAAAACCTTCACGTAGATGAAACTTCCATCATTAAATGATTTATTTATTAAGTTCAAGGAAAACTACTAGCCTGATTCGACCCCACATAGTAACCTATAACTTAGAGAGATAACTTATGTAGTTTTCCCATGAATTAGGCAATCCTCGTTACATTTTGTAGCTTCAAGAGCCTCGGTTATCCAATGTGTGGAACTTCTAGAGTGGCTTATCAATCACATTAATGACTAGAAATACATGATTGTAAATGACAAGGGAGAATTCATTGGGTCTTTCCTCCCTCAATATGTATACATATATTATAAATTCCCAGAGCATGATGAATCTTTCACTAAGGAATTTTTGATTACCTTTTATGAGAAGCATGACACTAGAAATATACTCATAAACTAGTGGAAAGAAGATAAAAAAATTGTTAACCGATACTTAGGGATATATTTTACCACTGGGATGAGAGAACCTTATATGTACGCCATGCTTGTTTTATGTAGACTATATGGAGAAAGAAAGTGTTCCCAATTCTATGAAGCTTGGTTTCCTTTGGAATACCATGTAGTTATGTGGGGAAATATGTTTAATTGGGGAGGTATTATATCAAATATACTTAGCCTATGGATTATTCAATCACATTCACCACAACCAAGCACCCCCCTTGCATTCCATATGGTGTCGTTCCTTCTAGATGTGTTGTGTGCCCAAAACACCTTCCCTGGTTTGTTAATCATCTGACAAGTTTTTGAGCCTCTAGTACATGTGTGTTTTAGAATTTTATGGTATTTTTATAGGATTTTTTCTCACAAGGATCTTGTTGAATACAAAAAAAAATCTCCCTAAGATTAACCTAGTAATCCTAGATAGAAAGGGGGTAGATTCCTTATGATTTTCCTAGATCTAGAAGGCAAACAATTCCTTTTACACACAAGAAGGGTATATTGGCATACCTTTGTTTGATGGTTGTCTTGAATATCCTGGATGGTGTATATTTACAACTCCAACTCTATCTCCAATCACCTTCTTCTGACACATAAGTAACAAACAATACCAACCATGTTTTCTCTCTAGTGTTAGGAATAATCAGAGTTCTTTAGATCTAACTTGATTAACCATTTATATAATCAAATCCAATTCATTCATGAGATGAAAAAAAATAAAATGGAGGGAAAACCATTGATATATTGATAAAAAAATGGATAATGCATACCAAATCATACCTCAACTTGATGAAGATGCATCCTCCTCTAATTCCTTGCTCCTTACCTCTCCTTGTATCTTCTTGGTCAAGCTAGGATCATTGACTTCTCGTTGTGATGATATATACTTCTAAAATTGGACAACATAGCAATACCATTCAATTCTTCACTCTCTTTCCTAAGGATTTCCTTTTTTATATAACACTTGGAGGGGGCTTGGGAGAGGATTCTAGATCTTCTAGAGGCCACTAAAGACTTGAATGATGTGATTTCCTAGGTCATTTTCATGAATATCCAACTCATCCCTTGCATATCACCTTATAAATCCCTGATTCTATAATTTTAACAGTGCCTCTCTTATCGAGCCACCAGTGTCCAGCGAGGGAATCACTTATTGTCTACTATGTGTCATTTGAGGACTTTCGAAATTACTCCAAAAGGGGTAAAACTTTAGGAAAAAGATTTATTTTGGCTTATATCCTCAAATGTATTCCTCTTTTTCCTATAGGGTGGAAATTAGGGCTATAACATATGCCCCCTAATGTGTGAGGTAAGAAAAGGAGTCGATGGCCGAAATAAATTACAATAAATAGTGTCCATCTGAGGAAGTGCGAGGAGAGAGAAAAGGAGTTTCATAATTCAAAGAAGTCCTACAATCAAACACCAAGGATGAGAGAATATATAGACCAATCCCCTAGGTAGACATACTCATAATCTGAGTGAGCATGACTGCCAAGAAATACACTGTGTATCCATGATATGAAATGCTAGACCATGGCCACAAAACAATACACAGTGGATCCATGTCATCAATAATATTGTAGCCACGAGACAATACAATGTGAATATATGTCATGAACTCAATCATAGCCACCAAAAAATATAATGTGGATCTATGTCAGGAACATAATCACAACCACCACCAAATACAATGTGGATCTATGACACAACATATTATATATATATATATATATATATATATATATATATATTAGGAAGACAACGAGAATTGAGGGAAGTTCGCTTGAAGTATTCAAATTACTCGTATACAAGTGCTATACTCCATCAAAAATTGGGAGGGGATGATGTGTCCGCCAAACCCAAGGTCTTCGTCCCAAACCCCAATAGTACAAATATACACATGAAAATAGATGAGTTGTTGTCAAGCATGGTAGAAACCATATAATTACCATTCATTGATGTATATTATTAACAGACATGAGGGGAACCATCGATGATGAATATGGATCCCAAGTTACTGTTGACCAAAAATCGGTCATCTGTATTTTCCCACTCATGGAATAATAAAAAATTGATATCAGAAAAAATAAATTTTTTGAACAATAACAAATTCATAATGTAGTCCTTAGTCTCAGCTTTGTCACACATTTTTCGGATTCAAAATCCAAGTTTGTATGCCCAAGATATCCATGTTTTCATTTAAAAAACAAAAGGTTCTTCTTCCATGTGGAACACACATAATTTATTGGAACTACATTTAAATTTTTGGGTTCATAACCCTTATTTTTTTCTTGAATTTTCATGAGCCCAAGACCCTTGCTTTATTGAATCTTCCCGGGTTCATGACCCATGTTTTTTCTTCTAATTATAGAATGGAAATTTCACTCACACCTGCCATGCTCCACTCATGTCTCCTCTCCTTATACCTCCCCACCACTTCACTGCAAACTTATATTACTTTGTATTGTTTGTAGGTTCATAAATATTCCTCACCTTCATGGGCAACCTCCACCCTCCACACCTGCCACACACCTTATCTCTCCTTCTCTTCGGATTATTTTCATCACGAAATGCGAGCGAAGATATAATAAAGAAATGAACAGAGATATCGCAGATATTCAATAATATAACATGAATGTATCAGAGATGCAACCATAAACACAGATATATAGTAATACATGATTTCTATTAATGAAAGAAATGTACAAAGACTGTAAAAATACAGAGTGAAAAACTCACTAGAATGGTGACAACTTATCTCTGAGAAGAGATGTGACGGCTACTCGCATTCGCAAGAAGATGATTACAATGAGGCTGTAAAGCCCTTTTTACAATAAACAGGAATGCCAAAAACCCTAGACATCCAAAAACCTAACCCTAGGAGATGAAGCGCCAAAAGTCATGTGGGCCCCGTTTGGGTAAGTTAGTACATCGACTTCTCGGGGTTGTAACTTTTGCATACGATCTCTGTTTTAGGCGTATGATAGCTCGTTGGAAAGGTATTGTAGAGGAGATTCATTTTGGGGGCTCAATTATTCCTTTGGATAACATTTAGAACCTCGATATTGAAAAACCTTCATTTAGGCCCTCAAAATGGCCCCAGAAGTTAAAACCTGCTAAAAATTGCCAAAATTGCTAGAAAACTATTTTGATCTAGTCGAAAAAGGTGGGTGGCCACCGATATCCACCTGGATCAACCCTCCCTCCTTAGGAAGCAATGGTCTCCATTGCATTGAGTTCCCAGGGGAGAGGGAAAAGCGTTTGCTGGATCTGCATCTTGGTGAGCTGCTTGTATTGCTGGATACGTCGTGTTGCTTAGTTTGTGGAAGTCTGTCATGAACCTGTTGAAGGTGAGGCTATTCAACAAGTCGAGATACCTGAGAGGAAAGTGTGCAGAAGAAATATTTTCACTTTTATGCAACCTTGTCAACTTGCTTTTGTTGGATAGAAGGTGCAAGGGGCGAGGCTGTAGTGGTTGTAGTGTCCTTCTGCTCCCCTTTTGAACAGATTGTGAAGAAAATGAATTTTGCAGTATGAGATACTACCTTGCGAAAATTTTTAGGTGGAAAAATAGTTGGAACTACCTCTGGTATTCTGTAGAGAAGACCCCCCAAAGTAACAATGACACTATGGGGTTGAGACTGATAAACAACATGGCGTCTCCACATATATGGTTGGCCCAAGAGAACATCACAGACATCCAGTGGGGCAACATCACATAATACCTCATCCTTGAAGGGTTGGATGCCGTATGACAATCGACACTGTTGGCTGACACGGAGATCTCGTGCTTGTCGAAGCCACCTGATGTTGTATGGCTGCGGGTGTGGTGTTGTTGACAATCCAAACTGTTTGACGACCTCTGCTGAGATGAGGTTTTTTTGGCTTCCGCTATCAACACTAAAATGCAGCAAGGTCCCCTTCACCCACATCTATAAATGAAAAAGGCGCTCCCCCTCTTCAGGATCTGTTGGTTCTTCTGGTTGAATCCTTGTGGTCACAACAATAACAGTGGAGTCTGCGTCAATGATCTGTCCTTTACTAGTATTTTCAGAATCAGATTCTGAATCGGGGTTTAGCTCATTGTCTTTGATCTCAGCCACCAATGACTGTTTTGAGTGACATTCATCGGTGTTGTGCCAAGGGATTTTGTGGAAATCACACCATTTTTCGGTGTCCTTCTTTGTCTTCCCTTGACCCTTCTTTTCTTGTGTCTTGGACTGGTTTTCGGGAGACTGTTTGTTAGGGCCGTTTTTGTTATAATTTGGTTGTTACAGATTCGTAGACCCAAATTCCCGTTTGTTTTGGTGCTTAAATTTATTCTCAATTTTAACAACATATCGATAAGCAGGACCGAGTGATGAGATGTCTAGAAAATCCATTTCAGTTTGGATGTATATGTGTAGAGCCCCACGGTATTTCAGAACCAAATGTCTCTCGGAGTCTTTGATACCCAACTTGGTGTGCAAGGCATGGAAGGTATTGGTGAACTTCAGAACTTCTTGGCCCCTCTCTTGCTGCAGTGTGGTCCATCTCATGTATTGGTCCTCATAGTTGCCAACAGGGTAATACTGTTCCTTTACTGCATCCACAAAAAAATCCCAAGTAGGATCAACCCCATATATTCCAGACTCCTCTGTGGAACTTTGCTCCCAGTAATTTTCCCACCAATGTTTGACATAAGGGAGAGCTTTAAGGAGTGTGAAGGTGATCTTTTCTTTGTCGAAAAAATTGTGAACAGAGAAATAACCTTCTAGCAAAGTGAACCATTTTTCTAGGGATTCTGCATCTATCTGTCCTTCAAATACAGGAATATCAAAATTAACTTATACCTTGAAAGGTGAGGTGCCTCCAAAGTGGCCGCTTGATGAAGATACACCTGATTCTATCAACAAGCGTTGAAGGATGTGGGAAAAATTCTCCATCATTTCATCCCTCTGTTGTGTGAGAGCTTGCTCAAGCAATAGATTGATAGGATCGTCTGCTCCGTCGTTTTTATTTTCTTCTGCCATTGAGGGTTTCTTGGGTGTGTGAGAGATATTGTCTTCAAGATACATAATATCAAGACCCAACTTGCTATACTCAGACCTCGTCAGGGACATGCAATAAAAAAACGATCAAGAACAACCTGCTCTGATACCACTAATCCGGATTATTTTCGGCATGAAATGCGAGCGGAGATATAATAAAGAAATGAACAAAGATATCGTATATATTCAATAATATAACATGAATGTATCAGAGATGCAACCATAAGAACATATATACAGTAATACATGATTTCTATTAATGAAAGAAATGTACAGAGACTATAAAAATACAGAGTGAAAGACTCTCTAGAATGGTGGCAGCTTATCTCTGAGAAGAGATGTGACGGCTACTAGCATTCGCAAGAAGATAATTACAATGAGTCTCTGAAGGCATTTTTACAATAAATAGGAATGAAAAAAACCCTAGACATCCAAAAACCTAACCCTAGGAGATGAAGTGCCAAAAGTCATGTGGGCCCCGTTTGGGTAAGTTAGTACATCAACTTCTCAAGGTCGTAACTTTTGCATACGATCTTCATTTTAGGCGTATGATAGCCCGCTGGAAAGGTATTGTCGAGGATATTCATTTTTGGGGATCAATTATTTCTTTGGTGATCATTGAGAACCTCAATCTCAAAAAACTTTCATTTAGGCCCTCAAAATGGCCCCGGAAGTTAAAACCTGCTAAAAATTGCCAAAATTGCCAAAAAACTGTTTTGAGCCAGTTAGAAAAGGTGGGTGGCCACCGATATCCATATGGATCATTGAAGTAGAAGTATAGTGATGGAACCACTATCACACTATCACTGTGATATATATCGTTGTAAACATGTACCAATAAACCTGAACCATGCATCAACCTATACCTCAACCTGTAATCAACCTGTACCATAAACAAGTGAATCAACCATGCACCAACCTGTACCAAACAACCTGTAATCAACCTATACTATAAAAAAATGCATCCAACCATGTACCAAGTATGTACCAATAATGTGTCAACTACTCATCACCCATGACTCATCAATATGTACTAACATCATCAACTATACACCTCATGTATGTGCCAACTCATCAACTATTTGTCTCAACCATGTACCCAACATGTACCTCAACCAAAATCCCTCATCAATATCATCATCCAAATATGATTTGTAACTTTGTAATAGACTTATTGTATATTATCACATACCTGTAAACCTTCCTTAACTTTAACAACAAGAGACTATCATTTTCATCAAACTTTTCTTTAGTCTCACATGACTAGTTTTGGATTTGTCAACAACCCTAACTTGAAATAATCATAACTATGTACTTGTAATGAATAAATATATGAAAATGATACACAATTTTATTCAGTGTGTTTAATGCAATTCCTCGAGGTTTCACTACTTGGAACCTCTCAAAAAAGGAGTTATAGCAAAAATGGAATACCTTGTTGAATTCTGGCTTATTCTAGAGAGCGACCTTGTAGAGCATGCCCCGCATGGAATATTTGTTGAATGGATATGAAAATGTTGAAAATAATAATACAGACTGTACTCTAACCAACACATTTGGTCTTACTGAATTTGGATATGTTATGAATAAGTTATGACATTTTTACCCGAAACACCTGTTTTAGACTAGTTTCAGGACTAGCCACAAACCCTATTTTCCACGTAGTGTAACTCCCAAAATAAAAGGACCCACAAGATAAATTGTTTACCACAGATACATGGATTTGTTTCCTTAATGGCCTATCAATTTCACGATCTGAATCATTCTAGAAAAATTTTTATTGCGAAAATGGTGAGATGACCTGTAAATAACATACCTTAGAAAGCATCATCAAAAGAATTTATCCTCCCTTGAATTCCAGCCTTCTTTTCTTCACCTTCCCTCTGAAATCTAGCTTAGGTATCCTTTGGTTACCTCAATCACCTATAGATATTCAATATGCTCAAGTGTGATGTAAAATGAGAAAGCCTTTCCTCTTATTTATACTCTCCATCTTCTAGGTCACTTAACCCATTTCTAGGTCACTTAACCCATTTCTAGGTCACTTAACCTATTTCTAGGTCACTTAACCCATTTATAGGTCACTTAACCTATTTTCCTCATTTTTAGGGTTAACCACTTTCCATAATTAGAAATTTCTCCATTACTTTATCATCTAAATATTCCTCGACTTTGTCATCTCACTTTATCATTTAAATAATCTTCTTTGATTTTGTCACTTCACTTTATTATTTAAGTAATCCTTCTTGACTTTGTCACTTTACTTTATCATTTAAATAATAATTTATTCTTTGCAATCTCTTTGACTTCTTTGACCTTTTGGGGCTTCAATCCAACATATGAGGGTCCTCCAACTTCGTAAGGCCATAACTCTCAAACCGTGAGGAGTTATGTGATGCTCCACATGCCACCAGAAATGGCATGACATGTACTATCCATATAGAATATTATTACCTTCAAATTTATTAAAACTCATACCATTATACATGAAACAACCTTGGGTCCATTACCCAAATCTTTGTGCTACCGGAACTCGCTACCAGACTTTCTTCAAGGGTTGACATCAATGACAAACAACCTTAATCAACACTACCTACACTTTACTCCCCAATTAAAACACTCTTTTCCTGTGCAATTGATATCTTGAAAATATTTGAATTACTATTCCATGGGCATATTTGTTATGAATGTTAATGGATTATGCTATTGAATGTGATAACATCATATATTATCACCATATGCTTTCTTTGTTTTCTAGTTGAGGAATAGTTGCAGGTATAATTTTTTGGGTCAAGTGCTCAACGATGGACTTCATCAAATGTTTGGATGAGGTAGGACTTTTATCTTGTCTTGCTAGCATATTTGTTTATATATCATACTTGAGAATAGAGTTTATTTCTGCAGTCATTTCCGTATGTTGTGGTTTTCCCCTAGCCATAGAGAGATTTTCCTCGTAACAAAATTGGAGACCATACTTGGGAATGAATCTTCTTTTTTCGGGGTTTGGAGTGTTTTTCTCCTTAGATTGCTCTCATTTGTATTGCCTTTCTTGTCGTATAATTGCTTGACATCCTCTATTCACTCTAGGTCTGAGTATTTCAACCTTCTCCTTATCCTAGCTATGTTTTGACACATATACATGGGTTTTTTCTTGACATCTGTATACATACGCATGTTGTCCCTCTACAAGATGTGTACATACACACGTTTCCCTTGAACAATTGCGTACATCAACCTCTTTTGCTTGTTTGCTGGGTTTGGTGGTTTTTGGGTAGGTTTTGATGATTGCTGAGTCTTATTGGGTCTTTGTAGTGACTGTTAAGTGTTTGTGGAATGACAAATCCTGTCTTTGGTTGAATTTTTGGGCAATGCCTTTCTCATCATCTTTTCATTTTGATTGTCCTTATACATTGGGCTGGGTGTTTTTTCTCCTTGTTATCCTACTTGAGTTGTCTCTTTCTATACACAGTAGAGTCTTTATATATCAAGTTGTTGTTCATTCCATGCATTTTCATTTTTATTATATTGAAAATACAAAAATATTAGGCATTTTGCATTCATCGACATTTTGATCTTTTAAGTCTTTGTCATTTATCTTAGTGCATGTAAAGAAAGATTGCATTTTTATTCAAAATTCCAGAATTGAATTGAAAATCACATTGTTTTGAAGAAGCATATCATTAATTGGAAATTGAAGTTAGGAATTTGATTTGTATTCATATTTACTTTACTTGTTGAGTCATAACATCACTAGTTTCACAACCACACCTTTTTGAGTAAGCACGACCATTAAAATTAACGATATAATTTAAAATTGATTAGTAACGATTTTATTTTCTAGGGTGCACAAAATAGCTTAGGATTTAGTGCCTTGGAATATGATTTTGTGAGTAAACTTCTCCAAGGCTATTAAATCAACATATGTGTCTGACTAAGGGAGTGGAGAAATCCATTGTATAATCGGTAATATCAAGAAGCTCCGCTTACACCAGAGTTAATCACGAGGTCGTCGAGGTCGGTTGAAGGGATATCCCCCCGATACCTTCTTAGCATCATATATATTTATGGGGATCTATTTGTATTTTGGGATATTGCTAGTTCCATTACCTCCGTGAGAGGTGGTTCTTTAAAGGTTTCGGGCTTTGCTACCCTGCCCATACGGTGGACCTGATTTACGATTTCTCTCCTATGCATTCAATTATACAATGGTTGCTTAGTTTCTTGAATTAGGTTCCACATAGGTTACTTGCAGAGGTTGTTCTACAAGTACCCTGGGTCAGATAAGCATTGGACAATACACAACCTTTATAGAGGATTACCTCTCCGGGGGGATTTGACTGACTGGTTGTTAATCCCAAGAGGGAACTTATAACTGATTATGTTACCTCTGATATTTAGCAGGGAGACTCAGGCCCCTCTTGGGTGAGGAATACCTACTTTAGGGAGGGAGCCCCCTTTCCACTACTTTATCATGTTTGTGTGAATTTTGGTCGTTTTATTATTTTTGGTGTGCTATTTGATTACTAGTTGGCCTTAGGATTTGTTTTTATATTTTTGATTCTTAATTCATCGTGGAGTCGAACCAGCTTCCCCATCGGTCTCATTTCTTGTTACAGATACCACTGGATTTCAAGTCTTTTCCTTCTAAAAGGCATAGAGTTATTAGATGTGGTACACACACCTCCACTTTTCAGACTTGTGATTCTACAAGGATGAGTACTGAATTGAGTCATCAAGACACTGGGAGACCTTCAACTCCCACACCTACTATAGTTAATGGCACTCCTTTGACTCCTACAACCACAATGGTTGTAGTGCCAGAGGAAACTATCATCATTGTTGCTCGTCCTATAGTGAATGCTCAACCTATTTCAATGAACCCATTTGGGTCTCTTGGTCACTCACTGAGCTATAATGTTTAGTCCATCCCTATGGCCTCTAGTCCTTTTTCCTATGGTATGCCGAATTTTACTTCACAGTTTTCAAACTCCATCCCAGCTGCTAGCCCTAATGCTAACATTGGACTTGGGGGCACAAATCCTCCTTATACTCCATTTTTGTTTGGTGGATCTCAAATCCCTCAAATGACTCCTACTATGGGAGGCATTCCTTCTTTTAACCCCGGGTCTAATCCTATTTCTTCTAAATGGAGAAACCAACCTAGAATATAAGATTATGCTCAAGTTATATCCTATACCCTCATCTCCTCAGTGTTTATTTTGACATACACATTTGGAATGACAAATCCAACTCTATCCTCCAGATTCACACCCAGAGGAGGTCAGTTTCACACCTTGGTCAACCCCCAACCCGGAGTCACTCTGGTTGGAGGGAATTTTTATAACCCCCATTAGAACATTCCTACTGAAATGATGCCCAACAAACCTCTTATGAATCAGACTAGAGGAGGGTATTATAATCCTAGACAGGGCCATGGTGCTTACTAGAACTCTAAATGGGTTGCAGTTCCCCCAACACAATCTTTCCAGGGAGTTTGGGGCCAGATGCCGCAACCCCGTCTCGCTTTTATGGCTATTCTTAATCTTCCAGACTTGTCTGAGTTGATGAATGGACATGTGTGTCATGATCCTACATGGCCCCTCATCCCCACCAAAATTCCTTCTGACATTCCAAATTTCGAAGGTAAGAATCGTGAGGATCTTGGTGATCACGTCACCACATTTCACCTATGGTGCTTGTCGAATTCCCTTAATGATGATTCCATTTGGTTAAGATTATTTCAACACACCCTCATTGGGGTTGCTAGGAAATGGTATATCGAGTTACCTAGGGGGGCATATGGGACCTTTAGTTAGATGGTGCTAGTCTTCCTTAACCACTTCCAATTTCTAGTATATTATGATGTTGGACTAGAAATTTTGTCAACTTTACGCCAGGACACAACCACTCATATATTAGATCAAATCTAGGAGTGGTGTAGACAGAAGAGGTTGATCAAGACCTGCATTCTCTCAAATTTCCTATTAGAATGGTTCCTTAAGTCCTTGCAACCTCCTATCTCGAAGGATGTTGTGACATCTAGGGTTACTTTTGAGGAAGAAGCTATCTTGAAATCCCAGTAGTTAGATCTTATATACGCTTAGTCTGGGATGTTATACCAAATTATTCATGATGCACCGAGTTCAAATTATGACCCTAGACAAAATCCCAGACCTCATGCCGACGACATTATAGGTTCCACCAGTATGAAAACCGCAGACTCGGTGACAAGACTTTTGAAGGATTTGTCTCTAAACCAGTTTGCAGGAGGGCCAACTTCATTTGTGTCTTCCAATCCCACTCAGTCGATGGATGTACATTATGTGCAATCATCGACCGAACCAAATGGTAACCAACAACTAGGCGGGAATAAGAAGAAAGGATGTAATGATAATCGTAAGGGTGGGAAGAATAAAAATAAACCCAAGGACAATGATAATAATGTTGGTGAGGGAAATAAAGAAAGGTGTAAGGTGAAAATTCCCTGTAATCTTTGTACAAATGATCATCTTACTCATTTATGCCCCAAAATTGTGGAAGATGCGAGGTTATTATCTCTACCGCCCGCCGTGCTATCAAATCCTTTTCCACATAACCAACACATGGCCTTGATCTCCTCAAATGCCAGAAATGTGGTCAGTGGAAGTCAAAAACCACCATCACAAGATGGTGACCATTTGTGTATCAATATGGTCAATTCTTAGGTTCATGTAGCCACTCGATCTCACGATTACAGTTCTCTACAAACTGCACCTAGTCTAGAATCTCCTCCTCCTCCGAAGATGCTTTTGTAGATCAAAAAAATAGAGCCACCACTTCATATTTTGAAAGGAGTACTCAAGTGTTCTACCCACAATCCAAATGCTAGAGCCACCCATAATTACTCTATTGTTGAGGACCTAGGTCAAACCCCTTGTGTGATGTCGGCTTTGGAGGTACTCCAGACGTGTCCTTCATAGAGGAATGCCTTTCTATCTGCATTAGGAGCTCTAGACCCCAATGGTTCGAAATTTATCAAGTTTGATGTCACATATGTGAAGCCTCACTTGCCTTACCATGTGGCATTTCAAATCCACGTGGGGTACTCAAAGTATACCATCAAACATGAGGTTGTTGATGAAGGAGCTTCTACGTGTGTGATGTCTCTGATATGTTGGAAAGATCTCGACTCTCCAACTCTTTCTCAATCTACGACCATGTTGACTGCTTTTGACGGTCGTTTGTTCCACCCTCACGATATTCTTACTACCTTTCCAGTCCAATTAGGTGGAAAGATGGTAGAGGTGGAAGTCAAGTTGGTTGATGCACCCCTCGATTATAAATTTTTACTAGGATGCAATTGGACTTATTCCATGACTGTCATCATATCGTCTGTCTTCCCCACTCTTTGTTTTCCTCACGATGGGAAGATCGTGATGGTCAACTAGTTATCGTTTGCATATGCTAGAACCAATGCATTAGTTGGACTATCTATCCCCATGGTCGACAATTATCATTTGGCAATTGATAATATCGGTGTCAAAATGTATTCATTCCTTATGGGTACCTTCGACTTCATGGCACCGATTCATCATGTTTACGCCATGTCTAGTAGGTTTGTTTTGTCAGAGAGGTCCATTCCTTTCCAAACTTCCTATTTTAACGATCCTTGGAACCTACCTTCCTCGACCTCGTCTTGTGAAGGTTAGTCACATGCTGGAATGGCCATGACACTATCGATAGCAGAGATTGCGTATCAACATGTTATTGACTCTTCTGCTGATGATGATCCTATTACCTCGCCGAAGGACAAGGAGGATCCTGTTCTTAGGCACATGTGGACCACTTTATCATCTTGTTCACATGACTACCTCGATGAGACTTTACCCTCAGATGAAGCTATCATCTAAGCCATGAATGGTTCTAAAAAACCTTGGGATGATATGCATCATCGATCTTATTTTCTCCTAGAGCTTGCTAGAATCGAACAAGATGACTTTCGATCTACTTTGAGTGTGATATTCGGTCACGCTATAGTTACACTTGATATGCACAAAATTTATGTCGAGGGAAATATGGTGAGTATCTCTCCTACCATCATGATCGATATATCTCATACCCCTGGAAAGATTGAAAATATACACATTGGTGCAGATTGTTCACTAGAAGAAATCATGATCTACACCGAACTCTTCAAGGAATTCTGAGATGTATTTTCTTGGTCATATGAAGAGATGCCAGGAATAGACCCTTGAATTTTTGAGAATGAGATTAGAACTTACCTGGATGCTAAGCCTGTTCGACAATGTCTTAGAGATGTCAATCCCTAGAAGGCCCCTGTTGTTAAGGAAAAGGTGGAGAAACTACTTAATGTTGGATTTATCTACTTGGTTCCCTTGATTGAATGGGTATCCAATCCTACTCCGATGAATAAGAAGTAAGGAACCATCTGTGTATTCATGGAATTTTGTGACATGAACAAAGCCTACCCTAAAGACAACTTCCCGACACCTTTAATTGATCATATTCTCGATGAGTGTGTGGGAAGTGAAGTGTTTTCTTTCATGGATGTATTTTTAGGGTATAACCAATTTTCAATTAAACATGAGGATCAACACAAGATGACATTTATTTTTCCTTGGGGTACTTTCTCATACCGGAAAATTCATTTCGGCCTTAAAAACATTGGAGCAACCTTCCAACGTGCTATGATATTCACATTCCATGATCTTAAGAATATAGTTGAGGCTTATCTTGATGATATTGTTTCTCACTCTCGTAAGAGAGTGGATCACTCTAAGCACCTTCGACTAGTTTTTTAAAGATGTTTTCATTATAGAATCTGGTTGAACCCTCATAAGTGCATCTTTTGTGTTAGGTCTAGACATCTTTTGGGATTTTTAGCCTCTAAGACACGGATCATGGTATATTTGTTAAAGGTTGAGGCAATACTCCGGTTGCCTCCCCCGCGCACTATTCTAAAACTTCAAGGTTTACAGGGGAAATATAAATTTTTACGTCGGTTTATAGTAAACTATGCCAATATTACTAAGGGTTTCATGCATATTTTGAAGAAGGACACCCCTTTTATCTGGGATGAGTGAGCCCAGGAGTCCTTCGATGCTTTGAAGAAATCCCTGGTATCAATGTCTATGCTAAATTCTCCTTACTACAGTAGGGATTACTTTCTTTATGTCTCTGCGTCCGAGGAGACGATTGGTATGGTTTTGGTTCAGGAGGATGATGAGCTCTGCCAGCACGTCATATACTATCTTAGTCAAAACTTAGTCATTCCTGAGCTCAATTATTCTCACGTTGAAAAGATAGCTTTGGTTGTCATTCATGGAGTCCAACGCTTACACCATTATATATTGCTTTGCAAGACTACTGTGGTTGTCGATGTCAATCCATTTCAATATGTCCTCACAAGGCCTATCATAGGGGGGAAATATAATAAATGGATTGTCATTTTACAAGAATTTGATCTTGATTTTTCTTCTACAAAATCCAAAAAATTATTAGTCTTTGCGGAGTTAATATCTGACTTCCCACGATTGGATGAGGATGTTATCCATGTTGATTTATTTGCAGACAAACACATCTTCCTTCTCTCATCATCCGACCCCTGGTATGGATACATTGTTATATATATTCAAACTTTGAAGTTCCCTCAACATCTCTCGCGAGATGACTACCGACGTGTACAATACCAAGCTAAGAATAACATTATTGTCGGAAACACTTTGTATCGTTGAGGAATAGATAATATCCTTCATCATTGTTTAACTCATGAAGAGGACAAGTCAGTTCTAAACGATTGGCACAATGGGGCTTGTGGTGGGCATCTATCCAGGCTTGCGACAACCCATAAAATTTTGCGAGATGGTTATTTCTGGCCATCTATCTTTAAATATTGTGTTGAATCAATTAAAAAGTGTTTCCCTTGCCAGGTTTTTGTTGATTAAGGTTGGTTTTCAATGATGTCAACCCTTGAAGAAAGTCTGGTAGTGAATTATGGTAGCACAAAGGTTTGGGTAATGGACCCAAGGATGTTTCATGTATAATGGTACTAGTTTTAATATATTTTAAGGTAATACTATTCTATATGGATATTACAATCCATTCCATTTCCAGTGGTATGTGGAACATCACATAACTCCTCAAGGTTAGAGAGTTATGGCCATGAGAAGCTGGAGAACCCAGGTTTGGGTAATGGACCCAAGTTTGTTTGATGGATAATGGTATGAGTTTTGATATATTTGTAGGTAAGACTATTCCATATGGATATTACATTCCATTCCATTTCTGGTGGTATGTGTAACGTCACATAACTCCTCACAGTTTGAGAGTTATGGCCTTATGAAGTTGGAAGACCCTCATATGTCATCGAGAAGCCCCAAAAGGTCAAAGTAGTCAAAGTGGTTTAAGATATTTTAGAAGGTAAATAATAAAGTGAAGTGATGAGTGTACTATAATTCAAAGTGAATACAAAATAAATTATTTAAATAATAAATTTAATGGAGAAATTAGAAGTGGGTTAACCCTAAAATAAATAAAGTGGGCAAAGTGACCTAGAAGATGCTTCTAAGGAAGCTACTTAGAGAGTATAAATAAGAGGCAAGGCTCTCTCATTTTATATCACACTTGAGAATATTGAATATCTATAGGTGAATGAGGTAACCAAAGGATGTATAAGCCTAATTTCAAAGGGAAGGTGAAGTAAAGAATGCTGAAATTAAAGGGAGGATAAATGCTTTTGATGATGCTTTCTAAGGTATGTTATTTACAGGTCATCTCACCATTTTAGAAATAATTTTTTTCTAGAATGATTCAGATCGTGAAATTGATAGACCATTGAGGAAACATATCCAAGTATCTTTGGTAAAAATTTCATCTTGTGGGTCGTTGTATTTTTGGAGTTACACTCCGTGGAAAATAGGGTTTGTGGCTAGTCCTGAAACTAGTCTAAAACAAGTGTTTCAGGTAAAAACGTCATAAATTATTCATAACAGATCCAAATTCAGTAAGATAAAATGTGTTGGTTATATTAAAGTCTATAATATTCTGTGTAACATTTTAAGATCCATTCAACAAATATTCTTTGCGGGGCACTCTCTACAAGGTCTCTCTCTAGAATAAGCCAGAATTCAACAAAGTATGTCATTTTTGTCATAACTCCTTTTCTGAGAGGTTCCAAGTAGTGACACCTAGAGGAATTGCACAAAACAAACTGAATAAAATTTTGTACTATTTTCAGATCTTTATTCATTACAGATACATAGTTATGATTATTTCAAGTTAGGGTTGTTGACTAATCCCAAACTAGTCATGTGAGAATAAAGAAAAGTTTGATGAAAATGATAGTCTCTTGTTGTGAAAGTTAAGGAAGGTTTGTAGGTATGTGATCATATACACCAAGTCTATTACAGATTTACAAATCATATTTGGATGATGAAATTGATGAGAGATTTTGATTAAGGTACATGTTTAAGGTAAATGTTGGGTACATGGTTGAGACAAGTAGTTGATGAGTTGGCACATAAATGAGGTGTATAGTTGATGAAGTTAGTACATATTGATGAGTCATAGTTGATGAGTAGTTGACACATGATTGGTACATACTTGGTACATGTTTGGATGCACTTTTGTATGGTACAGGTTGATTATAGGTTTTTTGGTATAGGTTGGTGCATGGTTGATGCACTTGTTTATGGTACAGGTTGATTACAAGTTGAGGTACAGGTTGATGCATGGTTGATGCATGGTTTAGGTTTATTGGTACAAGTTTACAGTGGTATATCTCACAGTGATAGTGTGACAGTGGTTCCATCATTCTACTTCTACTTCAGGGTGGTTGGACGGGGAAAGGACAACTGGTTGTAGCCACCTTCTGGTTGTAGACGGAGAACATAGGGGGTTGTAGCCTCCTTCTGGTTGTAGCGATAGAATAGGGGAGTTGGAGCTTCCCTCAGGTTGTAGCCTGAGAAACAAGGGGGTTGGAGCCTCCTTCCAGTTGCAGCTGGAAAACAAAGGAAGTTGGTGCTTCCAATGAATGTAATTCTTTAAGACATATAAGAAAAATAATTCCATGGTTTTCTCCTGCTTTGGGTTTCCACGTAAAACACTGGTGTAATATTTATGTGTATAATTGTTCATTTTTTCATTGCCTATTTACTCTGCAGTTATTGGATGATAATGCTATGTTGATACAACACTTGGATTATATGGTTAAAAATGATTAAATTTATTTATTATTGATTCACCCCCCCTCTCAGTAATACAACAATTGGTATCAGAGCAGGTTCCTTCATAAATCAGTTTAACCACTAAAAGGTAGATCATGGAGAGCAACAACTTGTATAAAAATGGAATATCACAGTTCAATGGACAGAAGTATGCATTTTGGAGCATAAGGATGAAAACATATATACATGCAAAGGGATTTGAAATTTGGCAATCAATTGTAAATGGATACATAACACCAACAGTTTCACCAACAAATAACAAAGAAGTAAAACTCGGTCACAATACTTCCAAAGCCAAAAATTCACTTCTAAATGGTCTTAGTGAAACTGTATTCACCAAAGTTGCACATTGTAAATCGACTAAAGAGATTTGGGACAAACTTCAAAATATTTATGAAGGAGATTCAAAATTCAAAGCAACAAAGCTTATAACTTACAGAGGTTAGTTCGAACAACTTAGGATGAAGGAAGATGAGAATATTACAGCTTAATTTTTACAAGTTGATGAAATATTAAATGAAATCATAGGATTGGGAGAAGAAATCAAAGAATCTGTAATTGTTCAAAAAGTACTAAGATCTCTTCCTAAGAGATTTGACCCTAAGACAACAACTCTAGAAGAAATATCATATCTAAAATCAATAAGCATGGAAGAATTACATGGAATCTTCATAACATATGAAATGAGAATTGAACATGAAAATCTAGATATAAAATAAGAAGCCTTCAAAGTATCCAAAAATTAAAAGCAAAAGGGAAGGAAAAAAGAAGAACATAGCAACAACAATGACATCTCAGAAGATGATGAAGAAGTGGCCAACTTTGTCAAAAGACTGAACAAGGGAACTGATGGTAGGTATAGAGGTAATATTCCTTTAATTTGTTTTAATTGTGATGGTATTGGTCAATTTGCTAACAAATGTCCTTATAAGAAAAAGAGAAATGATGAAGGTTACTCAAAAGGAAAAAAAACATGTAAAGGCAAAATAACCACAAATAAAGTTTTCAAGAAAAGATTATGTACCAAAGAAGACATCTCATCATTAGATGAAGATGAATTCAGTGACAGTGAGATAGAAAGAGTTCTATTCATGGCAGTAGAAGACTTGACGCAGAACCCCTACATCAGCAAGGTCTACTGACCTCCCGGTCTATGGATCTTCAAAATCCTCTGAGCCGAAATAGCTCCTTGGTCCTCGCTAGAACCTTCAACACATAAAAACCCCAGGTCCATTTTACAAACTCCGCCTGCAAGAACAAGCACTAGGCGCAAGCTCCTGTCACATGACCACCAGCGGTGACCACAAGCCTAACCAAAAGGCACTTCATACCTCGCAACCTCAGGTATTCTATCGTGAATCACCCCCGACTCTCTTGACTACCAAACTCCTAAACTCTGAGTTAGGAGTCTAGCGAGTGCTAGTTCTTTACCCTATTCTCCACCGATGTGACCTCCAGATATGTCCCGGGGTCTAGCTTATGAGCGCTACAGGACTTCGTGTATTGGGAACTCACGAAGTATCTCTCCTCCCTTTGCTCAAGGTCCGAACTCCTGACCTCACTTACCTCAGATCAACGATCCGAGACTCCTGTGATTCAATGGTCCATATCCTCTTTTCGTGAATCAGAACTTCGCGGTTCACGACTTTGGAAGTTGACTTCATTCTCCCTTTTGGCTCCCGATTCCCAATTTCTCCTTCCCATGAAAGGAATCAATGGTTCGATCTTCCCTTAGATTGACGAATTACTATCTCTCCTGAGCTTTCGAGTTTTGAATGACTCTTGACCCTTATCCTCCTCACAGATTTACTGGATCCAACAACCCACAGATATCGACGCTTCTCCTTCTGAGGATTTATACCGTCCGTCCGGGCTCTAAATGGATCTTGGCCAAATAACTCGGAATCAACCCTTCTGAGATCATTTCCACGAGATGATTTTGACCCTTGTACTTCCTATGAAGTCTTCCAAGCCTCTATCCTTCCTGAGCTTGAATTCTCATTGCAAACTCTGATATTTTTAGGAATCCTACACACACACCTTGCGACTTTCACAGTAACCTCTGGTTATTTGACCACTCCAAATTTGCGCACTCCTTGCGACAAAATTTATTCAACCACTTCCTTGGGTTGGAAAATTCTAACACTCTCGTCGACCTGTGCACACCTTGCACGACTCTATGCTATACTTTCACTCTATAGATATAAGATCAATGGCATCTCTCCTGAGCTTTCTGGGCTAAACCTCAGAAACCTATTAAAGCACTCCTTTCGGACTTTCATTGCACTTCTTGTAGGAATTCTTAGGAAGAGAAACAATTGAAACTTATACTCTTCTCACATACTCCATATATTCAACATGAAATCACATACACACATAGCACTGGAAAAAATGCATAACAGAGAATATAAACAAGATGCAAACATACCATTCAATAGATACACACAACAACCATAGTACACCATGAATTTGGATCAAAGCCTTCTTATATTAATTCAAGTCCTTCTGTACATGGTCTCAGTAACAACAACTATCTGCTCATACAACTTCTATAATCTTTGTTATTCTCTTCTCTCCTATTCTCTCTTTCTCTTCAACAAATTACAATGAGAATGATAATATCCTACATACGAGAGAGTCTTCTTGAGTTTTCCCTCTTACATTCTAAGCTATTTTATCGAATTAAAGACTACCATCTACTTTACATTTATTACAATAGATGCCCACAACCGATAGATGAGAGAAAATTCTCAAGATCTGTATTACAATCCCCAAAACATTAAAATCAAATACATCCTTCCATCTATTACATAAACGATTATTCCTTTTGAAATTCAAAAATGTCTTCAAAATGTGCGCTGGCATATCCAACTGTCCTCCACTCGTGCTTTGCTGGTGATGCTCCTGCATCATACTCCTCTGGTTGAAAAAATTCATGGACTCCTGCATAGTCTATCCATGTTTCTTGATATCTTCTTCACTTTCCCAAATAGCATCCTCAATCAGGTGTTTGTTCCACTTTACCAAATATTCAAGGTATGTCTTCCTTCGGGTTTTCTTTCCAACTCTCTGATCAATGATCTTTTCCATCTACGGATTTTCAGCTACAGACATCTGTTTGACCCACTGAACTTACCTTTGATTCTCTTCTTCATCTGCTCTATAAGGATACAGATCTGCTATATTGAATATGGGTGATATTCCCACATCATCTACCAATTCTATCTCATAGGCACTTGCCTCAAATTTCTGCAAAATCTTACATGGCCCTATATTTTTCATCTTCAGTTTATTATATGTTCCCCTTGGGAACCTTTCTTTTCTGAGATGTGCCAAAACTAAATCTCCCACTTTGAATTGGAGTTATCTTCTGTGCTAATCTTCTCTGCGCTTGTATTCCTGGCTAGAACTTTGCAATCGCTCTCTGATTTTACTATGGAGCTCCTGCATATCTGCTGCAAAATCTTTCGTTCCAACACTCCTGAACTCACTCTTCTCTAAGTTCCTCAACTCATACACTCCTCTTGGCTACATTCCATACATTATCTGAAATGGGCTCTGTCTGGTGCTCCTATTAGGTGAGTCATTATATGTAAATTCTGCTTGTGGCAAAATTTGATCCCACTGACTGTGATGTTCAGTTACTAAAATCCTCAATAAGTCCCCTAAACTTCGATTTAATACCTCATTTTGTCCATCCGTTTGAGAGTGATATGCTGAGCTAAAAGATAAATTCATCCCCAATTTCTTCCATAGGGTTCTCCAGAAATGACCAACAAATTTGGTATCTCTGTCTAAAACAATACTCTTAGGTAACCCATGAAGTCGAACATTTTCTTTGAAAAATAGATTTGCAATGTGTGTTGCATCACTGGTTTTCTGACATGGAATGAAATGTGCCGTTTTGGAGAATCTATCAACTACCACGAATATGGAATCACAACCTCTCTGTGTCCTCGGCAGTCCCAACAAAAAAACCATGCTTATCGCGTCCCATGGCCTCTATGGTATTGGAAATGGTTGATATAATCCTATATTTTGTCTCTTCCTCTTTGCATGATCGAAGATTCTACATCTGTTGAAAAATTTCTGCACATATGTCCTCATTCCTGGCTAATAGTACAAACTGTTCAGTTGTGAAATTTTTTTATCATGGCCGAAATTTTCAACCAATCCCCCACTATTTTTTTCCTTCAAAAGGTTTTCTCTCATAGAACTCTTCAGGATACACAACTGATTTCCTTTGAATAACAGTCCATCCTGAATTAAATATTCAATCTATTGGCTTCTGTCTCTCTGAACAAGATTCTCTCATGCTTTGTAAGTGTCCTTGAAATCTGAGTCATCTCTGTACATTTCCTTAAGGCTATCAAAACCTAAGGTCTTCCCTCAAAACTCATGCAGAATCAAACATTTCTTACTCAATGCATCAACAACCTTGTTGGCATTTCCAGAAATGTGCTTTGTAAAAAAATTAAAGTTCTGCATAAACTCAACCCATTTTGCATGTTTCTGGTTCAATTTCTCATGTCTGGTTACAAACTATAAGGCTTGATTGTCTCTATACAAAACGAACTCTTTTGGAACCAGGTAGTGCCTCCATTTCTTCAGCGCATGTATGACTGCATAAAACTCTTTATCGTAAGTGGAGTAATTTATTTTGGCCTCATTCAGTTTCTCACTGAAGTATGCAACTGGTCTATTGTCTTGACTTAAGACTGCTCCAATCACAAATCCACTTGCATCACATCTCACTTGAAATGTTTTACCAAAATCTGGCATAACCAGAACTCGTTGTTCA
>ML819945.1:2739-25211 GCA_009831015.1 Picea engelmannii | reverse complement strand
TTCATTATCCTCATGTTTCAGTTCTGAAATTTATTTTCAGTTCAGAAATTTATTTTCTGTTAAGTTTTTTAGATGCTGAAACACCGCTGAGCAGATGCTGAAACACCAGGCTGTAGCATATGCTGATGCTGAAACACCGCGGAACAGATGCTGAAACACCGCGGAGCAGATGCTGAAACACCAGGCTGTAGCATATGTTGAAACAGTGCTGAAACTAAATTTAGCATTTAAATTTGACTGAAAAATCAGCGAGACTGAAACTGGGTGGGATTTTGAAAAGTTAACAAGGTCAATGTGATGGCTTATAATTTTGATGGGCATCAATGAACAAGGCAAATCGTCCACCACTATATCAACGAAATTCTCTAGTAGTTCCTGAATTTCCTCAAGTAGATCATCTATCGAGGTACTGGTCAAGATGATTCTAGGTTTTCTCATCACAACAAACTGCATTCTTGATCTTTCTTGACTTCATCAAGAATTTCCTTCCCACTCATGAGAAGTATAGTATTCCTTGCTTCTTCCTTCGCCTTCTTGTGTTCAATTGGCAGCAACATATGCGTCCTACCATTCTTCTCCAAGGTGTAATTTTTATTTCTTCCGTCATGAATAACATTTTTGTCATATTGTCAAGGCCTCCCCAACAAAATATGACAGACATCCATGGGAATAACATCACATAAAATATCATCTCTATAACCCCCTATCTTAAATTCTACTAAACATTGTTTAGTGACTGTTACTTGATGTCCTTTTTTCAACCACGGAAATTTATATGGGCTTGGATGTGCAACCGTCTCCAATTCCATCTTCTCCACCATCTCTATGGATACTAAATTATCCATGCTTCCACTATCAACTATCACCTTGCATACCTTGTCTTTGGTTTTGTAAGAAGTCCTAAGAAAATTGTTCCTTTGGATTGGATTCTCCATCTCTTTCTTTGGTTTCAAGATAATTCTCCTCATTATCAAGGATCTTCCACCTTCTGCATCTTCTACCTCAACATTTCTCCTTTGCACTTCTGAAATGTGAAATTCTCCCCCTCCATCCCTTTTTCTATCGGGAGATTCCCAAGACTTGTGTCCTATCTTTCCATAGACATAACACTTTACTTCACCTCCTCCGCCTCTTCCTCTTCCTCTTGCTCGAGGAAAGGTGTTCCTATTGGCATATTATCTTCGTTGTGAACTTTCTCCCCTTTCTAGGTAGTTATGAGGATTCTTTTATTCATCCTCGGGCTTCTGTACTCTATCCTAGGCAATTTCTTTGCCTATGCTATGAGTTCTACCTCTTCCCCTTTGACCTTGCTTCCTGGCCAACTTCTCTTCTACCTTCAGAGAAACCTGATAAGAATATTCCACATTTCTGATGGTTACCATTCTCATCTCGTCCTGATGACTAGCTCTGATTTTTAACCTGTAAAACTCCTCTATATATTCCTTCACTGTCATCCCTT
Organism: Picea engelmannii; assembly: GCA_009831015.1. Taxonomy (NCBI): domain Eukaryota; kingdom Viridiplantae; phylum Streptophyta; class Pinopsida; order Pinales; family Pinaceae; genus Picea; species Picea engelmannii. Next base: position 23,752 of record ML819945.1, on the reverse strand, counting down.
TCTGTCTGAAATTCTACATTCTTCTAAATAGATTGATTTGATAATCTCTGGGTATGAATTTGGCTTTCATATTAGCTACCATTCTATCCCATCTTTTAGTTATTTGTTTACCTTTGCAATGCCTGTCATCCTACAATTCATCCCACCACAGTGCTGCATGTCCTTTCAGTCTAGTGACAACATGCTTTAATTTCTTATCTTCTTCGACATCTTTGTAGTCAAAGTATTTATCTAGAGCTCTAAACCAATCTAGTAGCTCCTCAACATCCAAGTTGCCTTCATACATCGGGATGTCCAATTTCACTCTGGCACCCATTCTTGCAACAACTTTTAGCAAACGTTCCTCTGAAACATCTTCGACTCCCTCTTCGTTCTCTCTTATATCCTCATTGATATCTCCAGTATCAAGTGTTCATCTCTGTGTTGTCTCCATAGCATCTAATCGAGCACGAAGTTCTCTAATTTCCCTTTCCACGACTGGATCGGGTAAAGCTCTTTTTGGACGTCTCTTTGGTGGCATTGCTCCAATATTTCCACATAGAATTCAAATCACAACTATCCTTTGTCTTCTCTTGCTTACAAAAAACAATAGTTGTAAGCTTTGATACCACTTGACATAGAACCCCTACCTCGGCAGGGTCTGCTGACCTCCCGATCTATGGATCTTAGAACTCCTTTGAGCCAAAATGGATCCTTGGTTCCCACTGGAACCTTCAACACATAAAAACCCCAGGTCCCTTTTACGAACTCCTCCCATGCCAACAAGCACTAGGCACAAGCTTCCGTCACACGAACACCGGCGGTGACCATAAGACTAACCAAAAGACACTTCGTACTTCGCGACATTGGGTATTATATTGTGAATCACCTTCGACTCTCTCGACTGTCGAACTCCTAAACTTTGAGTTAGGAGTCTAGTGAGTGCTATCTCTTTACCTTATTCTCCATCGATGTGACATCCAAATATGTCTTGGGGCCCAATTTCCAAGCACTACGGGACTTCGCGTATTGGGAACTCGCAAAGTATCTCTCCTCCCTTCGCTCAAGGTCCAAAATACAGACTTCACTTACCTCAGATCAACGGTTTGAGACTCCCACGATTCAATGGTCTAGATCTTCTTTTCGTGAATCAGAACTTCACGGTTTGCGACTTTGGAAGTTGACTTCCTTCTCCTTTATGGCTCTCGATTCCCTATTTCTCCTTCCCACGAAAGGAATCAATAGTTATATATTCCATTATATCGACGACTTACTATATCTCCTGAGATTTTGAGTGTTTAATGACTCTCGACCCTTATCCTCCTTGCATATTTACTGGATCCAACGACCCACAAATATTGATGCTTCTCCTTCCGAGGATTTCTACCATTCGTTTGGGCTCTAAATGGCTCCTACCCAAATAACTCAATGTCAACCCTTCTGAGCTCATTTCCATGAGATGATTTCGACTCTCGTAGTTCCTCTGAACTCTTCCAAGTCTCTAGCGTTCTTGAGCTTGAATTATCACTACGAACTCTGAGATTTTTAGGAATACTGCACACACACCTTGCCGCTTTTATAGTAATCTATGGTTATTCGACCACTCCAATTTTGCTTACTCCTTACGAAAAAAGTTATTCAACCACTTACTTGGGCTGGACAAGTCTAAGACTCTCCTCAACCTATGCACACCTTGCATGGATCTGTGCTATACTTGAACTCTACATATATAATATCAATGGTATCTCTCCTGAGCTTTCTGGGCTAAACCTCATAAACCTGCCAACTCACTCCTTACGGACTTTCGCTGCACTCCTTGCAGGAATTATCAGGAAGAGAAACAATTGAAACTTATACTCTTATCACGAACTCCATATATTCAACATGAAATCACATACACACATAGCATGGAAACAAATGAATAACAAAGAATATAAGCAAGCTAAAAACATACCATTCAATAGATACACACAACAACCATAGTACACCATAGTACTTGTTTTTTTTTTTTGGCATATGTCTTGGATGAAGAGAGCCTGTACACCTCTCTTATCCATGATCTCACATTTTATTGCAGGTAAGTTCTTATGTTTTGCAGGTCCTTGGAAGATCGAAGAAGGTTAATACATGCATGAGTGATTCTTGAAGACTTTTTCTCAAATTTTCAAATGGATTGAGCACATAACAAATGGAGAGATTGATGTGCAAACCATACAAAGACCAATGTTTCAGAAGTCAAGTTCCATTGCTACATTAACCATGACAAGAATCCTTCTAAGAAGACATTATGATCATAATTCTCATTCACCAACATCGTGATATGCCTATACATGTTTTTTTCCTTCTACCATTCCATCCATTCCATTACTTTCTGCTCCATTTTATCACTCCCATACTTTCCACTCCAATCACTTCTAACCCATGAATAAAGTCACTCAGCTCCCTTACCACTTGCTAATGAAATTATTTCATATTCAGTTCTTCAAATCCTTTTGTTTATGTTCACGTTGGATGATGTGGGATTCCTTAAGGCCCTCCTTCTAACAAATCTCATCCCATTGACTCCAACACATCATCTGGGATTGGGGTTAGAGTTTCATAGTGACCTGGGATTTGCATACATCAATGGTAGATCTCATTGTTGTTAATCATGGGGATTCATCAATGCCTCTTGATTGACAAATCTTATAGGTGAATTGACTCCAACAAATCCATTTGTACCTATCAAGATGCACTAAGGTACTTTAGAGCTCACTGTCATCAAAGGTAATTTTCTTCACATTGGTTAACGACATACATTAATGGTTGGTAATCCAATGATTTCTTTCCATGCTCGAGTTTAGCACATTCATTTTCATGGTAAGAATTGTACCTCGGTTTTGTAGCAATTGAAGATTATGTGATCTAATGGTTTCAAAAGTGACTTGCAACATCATTTGTTTTAGTAGTTTTGCATTCCCTTTCCATTTTCATTTCAGCATTTTATTTTCAGAATCAGAGAAGGATGTTTATGATTTTGTAGCAGAATTCTTCATCATCATTTGTTTCAGCAACAATAGTCTTACATGCAGCCAACACAACATCATTTCAAATCCGATTCAACCTCATTCTATTTCATCTCTCATATACATCTGTCTCGACATCATCTTCAACAAACATCAGTCCATCCATGCCAATCAAATCTTTCATGGAGGTAAAACTTGAGGTAAAATAGCATGAGTTTTCTATGTATTAAAGATTTAGGAAAATTTCATGAAGAACCACTAAGGATTTCTATTCTCCATTTTCATATCATAACTCATCTATTACCCCTCTTATCCATCCATTACCATATCAACCTTCATCTCATTCACTCCCAACACCTAAGTCAAGTCCTTCCCTACATCTCCTAACATCCAAGCATGAGCAATTGATTTGTTGCTGCCACATAAGAACCATAATAGAGAAAGGAAGAAGATCATGATTTCCATTTTCATACAAGCACACTAAAAGTCAGAGGTATGGTTTCTTTGGTTCATTTCCATGATGTATTCATTCATCTCATGGGTTTCCAATTATCTTTTCCAGCCTTTTGACTCATGGTTCTCCTACATATTGCACATCTTTAAAAAGTTGTTGTTATGGATTCATGGAAGGATACAACATATGTGTTATATGGATTTGAATAATACATGTTATAAGGATTTGATAGGCTACGAAGTTAATGAACGCCTCAAGAATGATTATGATGCTAACCCTTTCATTAATGCCTATCCCTCCCATATGAACATTGTGTTTGTTTTTCTCGCTTGCCGATATACATCATTGTTTAAAAGAGGGTTATGTGCTCATAAGATTTACCATGGAAGCATGATAATGGTTCTCTTGGGTGGTAGTATGATGATTTTGTGGCAGCCTCTATTTCCATTATGTAAACACATGTGTAGCTGTCTACACAAATGTCAATGGAAGGAAGTTGTTATTAAAAGGAAATTGAAACAATGTCTCCACCCAAAATTTAAAAAGAAATTTCTATAGTGGATTGTTTCAGAGGCACGTTTCCCATAGTTATTGCAAGAAACAAAAGAATCTTATGCTGCCATCCAACAAGGGAAAAAAATCACTTTGAGTCATTATCTTTGGCATGCAACAACAATCATTGGTTTCTGCCCATGGTTTCATATTCAACCATCTATTCTCAGCATCATACTTTTATTGTTGAAATCTTAGAAAGTGAAGGTATATCCAAGGCAAATTCAGATCTCCATTGTATACTCATATTTTAGCATGCTACGACAGTCTAGCATGAAATCTATGGCAGAAAATTGGGTCACCATTGGTACATGTGGCAACAAATTTACTTGGGTGTTGGGAAAAATTATTGGAATTTCCAGATTTTGTCATTGGTTGGATACATTTTTTACGAGTTATCTTCATTACATGAAGAATGGACCAACTACTATGCATGCCCAATAATCTATTTGAAGAAAGGAGTTGACTGTCCACAAGAACCTACAGTAAAAGAAACTATTGTAGAAGCCATTTTCTTTTAAACACATGGGTAGAAATACAGAGGTACGTGGTTCATTTTCTTGGTTCATGATACACTGATGCATGTATTGTTTCACAAATTCTGAGCACTTCATAATGATGGTAAAATATTTGGTCCTTACTGTCTTAATATTGTGAATTTTCATGGAAAAGAAGTCTTGTTGTCAATGATGAAAACCTGTGAGGTAACCTACAACAAAGCAAGTTGTTTTGAGATCTGGAATCCCATGATTACAGGGATGCAATCCCCATAAGTGAAAATGACATTATTATAGGGTATATCATATGGTATGTGGATTGTCAAATACATATGGTTAAGCATTTGATGGTAAACTCATGACATGGAGTATTCAGAATTCTTCCATTAAAGTTGGGTATGATTACTTGTTGTTTGAACAATGGATGGTTATACCTTAAGTTCTTAATGAGATTTGGAATGTATTGATACTTGGATTCTTGCAGTTTCCTGAATATTCTTTATGACATAACATTGGTCATCATAGTCTCTACTTTACATGGATGACCATTGTTACTTTCTTCTTTATCTTGATTGGTTTTGCACTCAACATCCACCAAAATAGGGTATTTACAAACATGGTTTAAAATATTTTTCTGCCAATGTCAGCATGCTTGCATATTGTAGAAGAAGCATGTGACCTTCTCATGTCATGTCCATAGAAAATAATGGCCAACTCAATCACATTCTAAGATAACATTTGATGGATTTCCAATATTGGAGGATTGGTATTCAAGCATTGATAAGGTATTTACAACCAACAGTAAAAGATAATCCTGTACTAATCATTTTGCAGCAAGCTCATGACCAAATTCAAGGTTTGCAGATTGTTTTCCCATTAAAAATGTTTCCTTGAAGTACAAGGAAAACTTATTGAGGGAATTTGATGGTGATTGTGTTGTATACATAAGCAAGATTTAAAAAAAAAAAAAAGGTACTCAGAGATGATTGTCTTCTTATGCATTAGTTTTCTGCAGAGGAACTCTTTTGAGATTGTGTTTAAGTTTGATTTCATAGTGAAGCATGAGGACATGCTATACAATCAATGTGGGGTAGAAGACGGGTTACTATGCATGATGGCTTGTTCTCTCATTTGCCATTCATATTTATTTTCCTCATGCATGTTATTTTTCTACAAAAGTGCAAAAATTGATTTGGGCATATCTTCCAAATGATGAACTGAATTGTCATGATTTTTGGTATGATGAATCATGGGATTTTTCTAAATATGCCTACAAAATCCACTTTGTACTTTGTAAAAACAAAAATGTGGTGTTGTTGGAACTGTTTCAGGAGAGTTTCAATTACGAGGAGTTTTAACAACAGGATATCTTGGGATTTGTGTATTGGATTGTTATGATTTTTGGCAAGAATGTGCATTAAATTGTGACATATAAAACTATCAAAATACCTTCTTCATCTAAGTTGTGATTTGCATGAAAATCCATTATATCAACAATATTCAAATGAGTCCTTAACAACTTGGTTAATGCAATGTATTGAGTTGCATGAGGACATGCAACATTTTCAGTGTGGGGCAGATGTTGGGTCACATATTTGTCCATATTTTCATCATCTATAGACATCCATTCCATCCCTTCTTCTTCCTATTATCGTTCATTTATCATTCTATTTGCCATACATTTGCTACAACTGCTCATAAAATGTCATATTATTCCTGTTATGCTTTAGTTGTTAATAATGATTATTCTTCCTTCATTTTTAATGAATTAAAAACTATTATGGATGATTTTTATGATGATGGTTTGATGCATGATTTTATGTAGCAATAGTTGCAGCAGTCAAGGTTCCAACCGCCAAGTGGCACATGTGAGTTCCAACTCGTAGTTAACCGTTTTCGGTGAAAAACGTGGTAGATAAGGAGAGACAAATTTGTGTGGAATATTGTGAGCAGATGAAGATGAATATCGAAAACCTGAGACATGGGTTTTGTTCAGAATGGGCCCACTTGATTTCTATACAAGTCGTTTTCCAATTGGAGCTACGGTTTGAGATAAATCGGTGGTTCTTTAAAAGGGTAGTTTTCCAGATTTACAATTGCGGTCGGTTCTCTAAACTTAGCAATTTGTTTGAGAAACCCAGGGATTTGGGGATTTGATTTGTATAAATAAGAACTCTTCAATCAGGAGAGAGTGAGTCATGAGATTATATAGAATTATTTGTAAGAAAGAGATGAACTTATGTAATTTCTGAGTTTTCTTCAATAATACAAAGGAGCTGATGGATCTACAATTATGTGCAACTTTCTCTTGATCTTGTAAGTATTTTGGCCACGCATGCTAGGTGAGGCAGGCCCCCCTCAATCTGGTATGTGTTGGTATTATTCATTTACTTGTATTTTTCTTTTCATTGTCTTAATTTATCTTGGTTTATGATCAGTTGATCATTGCTTACAGTTGTATGTTGTTTATTAGATTGTTGTTACAGTAAGATTCAATTCATGTTGTTGTTACTCCATTTTGTTAATAATCCTTTAATTTATGTAAGAGTGTGGTAGTGATTTTATTTCAGCTGAGTGTATTTTCAAGCAAGAGTGGATTTGATTGATTTTAAGTTATGTGTTTTACTTTATTAAATAGATAATAGTGTTAGTTGAAATTTGTTGCTTGCATATATTTTGCACGGTAACTTTGAAATAAAAGACTTCCTTGAGTTGACAATTTATGTTTTGGGTGCTTGATCTAATAATTTAATTAGGCATTAAAATTGTTCAACATTTGGTGCCGTTGCTGGGGAAGTTATCAAGGGCGCACAAGTCCAACTGACATTGTTTTTTTAGTTTCATGTTCTTGACTTTGAGGTGTCTGAGTGGTAAGACGTGGGGAAGAGCCTAGATATCGTTCGAGATACTATAATGGGCTTGACCTCATAAGGGTCAGGGCATGTAGGTTTCTTGATTGTTTCTTTCTTTTCATTTAGTTTTTAGTTTTTTATCATAAATCTTATCATTTATCTTAGTGGTGATGTAAGCACCACCCATCCTACTCATTAGTTGACAGGAACACTTGAAGAAGGAGCCTTGAGATAGGACATGAAGAATCCAACAAAAATATTGCAGGTAAGAAGGAGACAGAAGTTGTTACCATTGAATTCCCAATCAGAGATCCTGAAGGAGTGGTGCAAATGAAAAGCATTCCCCCATCTAGTCTACCAAATTTTCACAGTTTGGAAAATGAAGACCCTGATGCATTCTTATTTCAATATGAAGTAATTTGTAGAGGTTATGGTTATTTTACTAATGATCAAAAGTTGAATGTTTTTCCCCTTACTCTAAAAGGAACAACCCTCTAATGGTTCATGAGCCTTGGTGGGAATTCTATACAAACTTGGGAATACATGAAATATGTATTCTTGTAAAGGTACCAAAATTATTGTAGGGTCAGTGATGATATCTTTGGAATGACACAAGGAGAAGAAGAGGGTTTGGAGAAATATGTGGAGCGCTTTCAATACAACCTTCAAAGATCCAAACAAAAACAGTTGGGAAAAGAGACCTTGAAAACACTCCTACTCAAAGGAATCCATGATGAACCTTTCAAAATCTTAAATTTGATGGGAACAGGTGATGTATTTCAGTTACCATATGATGATATTTGTGAGTTATGTAGAAGGTATTCAAGAGGGAACTTCAAGACTGGTAAGAATTCTAGTGAGCCTTCTTCTCAATCTTTTAAATTTGCTGCAAAAACAAGAGTTATAGGAACTAAAATTAGTAATTCAATTGAAATTTTTAAAGATGATATCATTAGCTCATTAAATTCACAATTGGATATTTTGCAGGATAAGAAGAAATCAAAGGAACCTGAAGAAACATTTTTTCCTCGGTGCCAGAAGAAACATCTTGCAATGGATTGTCCTTTGGATAGTCTCATAATTTTTGGCATATGTGCCTTGAATAATTCAAGGGATCGCTGCCCCTCCTTACCCAAGATGAAAGCAACATATCAAAGAGATCAAGGAGTTGCAACAATTTCACTACAACAACCATGGCCTACATGTATGGTTCAAAACTCTATCCCTCCATTTCCTTACTCTCACAAGAAATCATTGAATACTCATACACCATGGCAACTGTGCAACCTCAATATCACTCCTACCTACCTTGTCCACAAGGTTGGCATGGCCCATCATCTTATGATCCCATGGCTACTTTCCCTCATGTTGCGGCAACCACCAATCCTCCATACTTTCCACAAGCTCTTCAACAACATCCTATTTTCCCATTAAGGTCATCCACACAAACCAATCAGCTATACTTTCCATACTTAACTTTTCATCAAGCTCCTCCATGACCTACAAAACTTCTTGTTCAACCCACCTCGCACCCTAACCATAATAAAGTAGTGTAGTATACTTATAGTGTTGACCTGCACAACTTTCCTACATTTACCACTTATCCTATCTACCTACACCATTGCAACAAATCCATATGAGGCCTATGCAGGTTGTAAGTCCAAGACTTGAAAATGAAGTTTCTTATCATCATCAACAAGCCGACAAGATCAACAAATCTGATGAAAAACAAACATTGGAATCGAAAAGTGAAGCATCTTCTACATCATGGTCACTGGATATGAATCTCTTCTGCATTCAGGAAGATCAGTTTTCTAAAGAGATTCATGGTGTAACAACTATAGGAAATCAAGGGAACAAGGACTATATTGAAGCTTCGTTTCAATCTGTCATCAATTCGTAGCTTCATGCTATACTTCAGCAATTCTTGGCACCATCATTCAAGAAAAGTTGGTCTTTCATATCCTAGTATTCATAAAGTTATATTTTTTCAGTTCTGGGTATGAGCATATTTGAGACTTTGTTACGTAAGTGGCTTCATTGGAAGTATTCTTATACTTGAGTTAATTCATTTTTCAAGTAAAGTAGGGTAGGGTAATAAATGAATTTTCAATAAATGCTTAATGGAATTGATTAGTTTAGTTCTAAGCATTAGTAGCCTAGTTTAGAAATAAAAAGGAGTCACCATCAAGAGATCATCATTTGACCTCTTGTAGCCTTGATCTCATGGACTTTCTTTCAAAAATCATCATTTTTTAAGTTTTAGCAGTTTCTGCAACACACTGTGTAAGTCAATATAGGTACTCAGTGATTGAAATTTTTGGTATGGGCGTGTATTCCATTGAAATTTATATCATTAAAAACATTCACAACTATTCCGGACAAATTTTGGGAGCCATGTTTCATTTATTGGATTTTTGTGGCATTTTGGCTTGAACTTTTTACTAAAACACAGTTGGGACAGTCCGTTTTTGGGAGACCAAATGGACTTATTTTCAAAAATTGTTTACATTTCAAGTATCCCTTGGAATATATTTTCCAAACCAATTTGAATTTTTGAGGTTGGGCATCAAACTAAAAAGTTATGGTCAAAATACTAACGGGATGTCAAGCAGGAAGCTTTGGAATAGAGATGGGACAGTCACTTTTTGGATGCCTTATTGGATAGATATTGAAAACCTATTTCATTGGTATATTCCCCTATGAATATAGTTTACAATGCAATTTGAATCACTCAATTCTGATATCATATGAGGAATTTATGACCCAAACACTGATTGCTTGTCATAAATCTGCACTTTGAAAAATCATTGGTAAATTTGACTCATCAATTCCTCTTGTCATTAAAACCCATTTCTATTGGAGATACCTACAAGAATCTAATTTCATATCCAATTGGAGTCAAATTAATCCATCATCAAACGAAAACATTATTCCTAAAACCGTGACTATTGGTCTAGTCCGAAATTCGAAAAACACCTTGTCATGCAGGGTGTTACTGAGCATGTTTGGCATATCATCACATGGAATTTTTAAAACCTATTTCTAATGGACATAGAACTCTGAATGTAATTTTATTTGGATTTGAATCACTCAAATCATATAAGAAACAAAGAATTTATGATCGAAGTATTGTTGGGTAGTATATGTTGGCCAACACTCCTAAACAGGTATAAAATGAATTTCGTTTCATTTATTTTTCTTTGAATTTGTTTTATAAGTAACTGTTTTTTTTTTTTTTTTATGTATTGGATGAAGAGAGCCCGTACACCTCTCTTCTCCATGATATCATGTTTTATTGCAAGTAAGTTCTTATGTTTTGTAGGTCCTTGGAAGATCGAAGAAGGTTAATACATGCATGAGTGATTCTTGATGATTTTTTCTCAAATTTTCAAATGGATTGAGCACATAACAAATGGAGAGATTGATGTGAAAACCATACAAAGACCAATGTTTTAGAATTCAAGTTCCATTGCTACATTAACCATGCCAATAATCTTTCTAAGAAGACATTATGTTCATCATGCTCATTCACCAACACCATGATATGCCTATACATTTTTTTTCCCTCTACCATTCTGTTAATGCTAGAAGTCGCCCCTAGATTTCTATAGGGACAAGCCTAGCACCCCTTCAGTTATTGATATAATTTTATAAATAATAATGTGTTTTGGTTATGAAAGAAGATGGACCCGGTAGACGGAAAAGGAAGAAAAAGAGAAACGGGCTAAATGTTGATCAGTAAACACCATTGGGCATGGAGTCAAGTAAACACCCTGTTGATCGGAGGCAATCAAATTGTATATCAGATAAGACGTTTTTATATGTAAATGGATATAAGAATAGGAAATAGACAAAAAGTAGAACACCTCGTCAAACCAAGATTCTCTTAGTAAAAAAGATGCAATGATACTTGAAACAAAACACATGGATCATAGGCAGTCACAACAAAATCTTTACTGTTGGAGAATATATCATCCATAAGCTACCATTGATTCTCAATGTCTATAATTCGTTCAAGTAAGAAGAATGACAGAATCTAAAACAAGGAAGGTGAAAAATAATGTTTAGACAAGAAAATCACAATCTAATAAACAAATGTCATATATCTCCAATGTCAGAAACAATTACAGAAATACAATGCCTTCAGGTTCTAGTAACTCTTATGGATGCTATTTCATCAATCTCTTCTTAGACTTTCCCTCATGGGCCCCTCCCCCTACCTTGTTTTACAAATGATAAAAATATATAACCTACAATTAACAAAATGCTTCTAAATTCTAGGAAGAAACATTAATTAGTATTTCTAAAAATAAGCCTAAAGCTGAAATAGAACCCAAAGTGTCTCGAGTGCCAAAAAGGCTGCCTGAAAAACTGGAAAGTTGGCCACCTGTTGCTAGAATATTGTCTTCTTGATATCTGCATCTCGATGAGTTGGAGATACCCAAAACTGTCTATTGATTTCATGCCTGGGAATCTGGAATTGATGATCACAACTGTTGATTTTATTGCCATGAGTTATGGGATAATCTGCCACCTTTGATCATTCTTCTATTTGTTTCTAACTGCCCCTATTTAATATGAGTTGTTCCTGAAAATCATTGGTGTGGAATTAATTATTTCAAATGTTCTCGAATGAAAATATTTCTTAAGAATCTAAAATTGATCCTTTGATTTCTTTTTGAATATAGGCTATGAGGATAATGATGCTGGTATAGCCTTTATATGAGACTTATTATGTACCAAATTCTCACTCTCCAAGGTTGGAACATTCTACTGCTGGTGGCCATATTGATGCTATGCACCACAAAAAAAAATTGATGAAAACCTTAGGGCATCTAGAATTTCCATCTGAAATCGAAACCAATTGTGAATGTCACCAGGTACTTTGCTTGAATACTATGTCCTTACTAGGATTACCCCACAATATTCAAAGATACAAATCTGTCTCTGAGATAATGATGCCAGGGGGCAATGTCTCTATTCCACGAGCGTTTTCCCATCACGTTTCAGTCGTCTTTCATCCATGAAGTTTTATCGTTTTGACTAGAAAGCGAGGAAGCAGTTCTAGGAAGACTATAAGAATAAGGTTCAACCAATAGGATCCCCATGTAATTACATGGTATATTGTCCTGTAACTTGGTAAACTTGGTATGGAATCCAAGATAATAATGCAGATCCATGTGGCAAAACTAATCCCCATACAACTACATGAGTGATAACTATCTAGGAAGAAACGTCCCTGGCAAGATGGAGGTTCACTAGTAGAACCACCGCAATGATCCAAAGACTCCCGATGCTCCAAATGTCCACTGTAGAATGTGTGTAAGAAAAGTAACCCACAAACAAGCCTTTGCCACAATGTGTCCATTCATCGGTCCTATTTTTTATTCGGGAAACTATACTAGCCTTTTGTCAAGGAGCAACTCGACAATAAAGGATTACTCTACACCGTGTGACCAAATCAAAGAGCTCATCCTCCAACTCATTTTTAGATATATAGACAAGGATGGTACCATCCATAATGAGTGCCAAATGGTGGAAGCAAACTTTCTCCAGACATATTTGATATATATCCACCAACCTCTTTGGACATTGGGATCGCGTTTACTCTGTCTCCAATGGGATTTCCTGTATTTTCTGTCTCTATGCCTGATGTGTGGACCACATGCTTGACCTTTTCTTTCTAGGCTGCTTCCATTTTGGCGTTGTCATCATATAGACTCCTAGAGTCTTCAATATTGCTCGACGCTCTTTATATTCCAGATGAAATCATGGCATTCTCAGGGCACCTATCATTAACACCTCACCATTTGAAAATTGAAACTCGAACTTCCTTCGTTCTTAGAGCATCCGTGCAATACACCTAGCATCTTCTATTTGTAAATCGGGCATTTGGAAGCAAATAGTAAACCCTGGCATTTAACATCTGTTGAAATGGTGCTTATTGCTCTTGATAGCTGACAAGGATGGTTTGACTTGTGGCTTGACTTGTGGAATGAGAAATTAGGCTTGGTGCATGGCATATGGAAATAAAAGGGTCTTGGCGCTCAATGCTGGGCTTTGTGGCTTGATGAACTCAACTTATGAATTTGAGTTGGTTTTCCATGTGTCAACTTATGCAAATCTGGTGATAACATATTTTTTGGTGGAATTTATAATAAAATCAACCCTGTACCTCCTCTTTAATGAGGAAAATTAAGAGCTCAATACCACTTCTGCTATATACGATACCAGTGCCCAGGATCACTTGGTGCTACGAGAATAACCCCATTCCCGCAATAAGGAGGAAATTGAAAATTTTATATCTAGATACTAACACATTCCATCCATTCCATTACCTTCTACTCCATTTCATGACTTCCATACTTTCCACTCCAATCACTACTAACCCATGAATAAAGTCACTCAGCTCCCTTACCACTTGCTAATGAAAATCTTTCATCTTTAGTTCTTCAAATCCTTTTGTCTATGCTCGCGTTGGATGATGTGGGATTCCTTAAGGACCTCCTTCTAACAAATATCATCCCATCAATTCCAACACATCATCTGGGATTGAAGTTAGAGTTTCATAGTGCCTTGGGATCTGCAGACATCAATGGTATATCTCATTGTTGTTAATTATGGGGATTCATCAATGCCTCTTGATTGACAAATCTTGCAGGTGACTAAACTCCAACAAATCCATTCGTACATGTCAAGATGCAGTAAGGTACTTTAGAGCTCACTGTCATAAAAGGTGAGTTTCTTCACGTTGGTTAATGACATACATTAATGGTTGGTAATCCAACGATTTGTTTCCATGCTTGACTTCATCACATTCATTCGCATGGTAAGAATTGTACCTCGGTTTTGTAGCAGTTGAAGATTATGTGATCTAATGGTTTCAACAGTGACTTGCAACATCATTTGTTTCAGTAGTTCTGCAGTCCCTTTCCATTTTCATTTCAGCATTTGATTTTCAGAATAAGAGAAGGAGATTTCTGCTTTTGTAGAAGAATTCTTCATCATCATTTGTTTCAGCAACAATAGTCTTACATGCAACCAACACAACATCATTTCAAATAAGATTCAGCCTCATTCTATTTCAGCTCTCATATACATCTGTCTTGACATTAGTTTGGCTTACATCAACTTCAACAGACATTAGTCCATCCATGCCAATCGAATATTTCATGGAGGTAAAACTTGAGGTAAAATAACATGAGTTTTTGATTTATTAAAGATTTAGGAAAATTTCATGAAGAACCACGAAGGATTTCTATTCTCCATTTTCATATCATAACTCATCTATTACGCCTCCTATCCATCCATTACCATATCAAACTTTACCTCATGCACTCCCAACATCCAAGTCAAGTTCTTCTCTACATCTCCTAACATCCAAGCATGAACAATTGATTTGTTGCTGCCACATAAGAACCAGAATAGACAAATGAAGAAGATCATGATGTCCATTTTCATACAATCATGCTAAAAGTCAGAGGTATGGTTTCTTTGGTTCATTTCCATGATGCATTCATTCATCTCATGGGTTTCCAATTATCTTTTCCAACCTTTTGACTCATGGTTCGCCTACATATTTCACATCTTCAAAAAGTTGTTGTTATGGATTCATGGAAAGATAAAACATATGTGTTATACGGACTTGAATCATACATGTTATAAGGATTTGATAGGCTATGAATTTAACGGATGTCTCAAGAATGATTAAGATGCTAACCCTTTCATTAATGCCTATCCCTCCCATATGAACATTGTGTTTGTTTTTCTCGCTTGCCGATATACATCATTGTTTAAAAGAGGGTTATGTGCTCATAAGATTTACCATGGAAGCATGATAATGGTTCTCTTGGGTGGTAGTCTGATAATTTTGTGGCAGCCTCTGTTGCCATTATGAAAACACATGTGTAGATGTCTACACAAATGCCAATGGAAGGAAGTTGTTATTAAAAGGAAATTGAAACAATGTCTCCACCCAAAATTTAAAAATAAATTTATGTAGTGGCTTGTTTCAGAGGCACCTTTCCCACAGTTATTGCAAGCAATAGAAGAAGCCTATGCTGCCATCCAACAAGGAAAAAAAATCCACTTTGAGTCATTATCTTTGGCATGCAACAACAATCATTAGTTTATGCCCATGGTTTCATATTCAACCATCTATTCTTAGCATCATACTTTTATTGTTGAAATCTTAGAAAGTGAAGGTACATCCAAGGAAAATTCAGATCTCCATTGTGTACTCAGATTTTAGTATGCCACTATAGTCTAGCATGAAATCTATGGTAGAAAATTGGGTCACCATTGGTACATGTGGCAACAAATTTACCCGGGTGTTGGGAAAACTTATTGGAATTTCCAGATTTTGTCATTGATGCATGTATTGTTTCACAAATTCTGAGCACTTCATAATGATGGTAAAATCTTTGGTCCTTACAGTCTTAATATTGTGAATTTTCATGGAAAAGAAGTCTTGTTGTCAATGATGAAAACCTGTGAGGTAACCTACAACAAAGCAAGTTTTTTTGAGATCTGAAATCCCATGATTACAGGGATGCAATCCCCATAACTGAAAATGAGATTATTGGAGGGTATATCATGTGGTATGTGGATTGTCAAATACATATGGTTAAGCATTTGATGGTAAACTCATGACATGGAGCATTCTGAATTCTTCCATTAAAGTTGGGGTATGATTACTTGTTGTTTGAACAATGGATGGTTATACCTTAAGTTCTTAATGAGATTTGGAATGTATTGATACTTGGATGTTTTCATTTTCCTGAATCTTCTTTATGACATAATGTTGGTCATCATAGTCTCTACTTTACATGGATGACCATTGTTGCTTGCTTCTTTATCTTGATTGTTTTTGCACTCAACATCCACCAAAATAGGGTATTTACAAACATGGTTTAAAATCTTTTTCTGCCAATGTCAGCATGCATGCATACTGTAGAAGAAGCATGTGACCTGCTCATGTTGTGTCCACATCAAAGCATGGCCAGCTCAATCACATTCTGAGATAACATTTGATGGATTTCCAAGATTGGAGGATTGGTATTCAAGCATTGATAAGGTATTTACAACCAACAGTAAAAGATAATCCTGAACTAATCATTTTGCAACAAGATCATGACCAGATTCAAGGTTTTCAAATTGTTTTCTAGATTTTGTCATTGATGCATGTATTGTTTCACAAATTCTGAGCACTTCATAATGATGGTAAAATCTTTGGTCCTTACAGTCTTAATATTGTGAATTTTCATGGAAAAGAAGTCTTGTTGTCAATGATGAAAACCTATGAGGTAACCTACAACAAAGCAAGTTGTTTTGAGATCTGGAATCCCATGATTACAGGGATGCAATCCCCATAACTGAAAATGAGATTATTGGAGGGTATATCATATGGTATGTGGATTGTCAAATACATATGGTTAAGCATTTGATGGTAAACTCATGACATGGAGTATTCTGAATTCTTCCATTAAAGTTGGGGTATGATTACTTGTTGTTTGAACAATGGATGGTTATACCTTAAGTTCTTAATGAGATTTGGAATGTATTGATACTTGGATGTTTGCATTTTCCTAAATCTTCTTTATGACATAACGTTGGTCATCATAGTCTCTACTTTACATGGATGACCATTGTTTCTTGCTTCTTTATCTTGATTGTTTTTGCACTCAACATCCACCAAAATAGGGTATTTACAAACATGGTTTAAAATCTTTTTCTGCCAATGTCCGCATGCATGCATGCTGTAGAAGAAGCATGTGACCTGCTCATGTTGTGTCCACATCAAAGCATGGCCAACTCAATCACATTATGAGATAACATTTGATGGATTTCCAAGATTTGAGGATTGGTATTCAAGCATTGATAAGGTATTTACAACCAACAGTAAAAGATAATCCTGAACTAATCATTTTGCAACAAGCTCATGACCAGATTCAAGGTTTTCAAACTGTTTTCCAGATTTTGTCATTGATGCATGTATTGTTTCACAAATTCTGAGCACTTCATAATGATGGTAAAATCTTTGGTCCTTACAGTCTTAATATTGTGAATTTTCATGGAAAAGAAGTCTTGTTGTCAATGATGAAAACCTGTGAGGTAACCTACAACAAAGAAAGTTGTTTTGAGATTTGGAATCCCATGATTACAGGGATGCAATCCCCATAACTGAAAATGAGATTATTGGAGGGTATATCATATGGTATGTGGATTGTCAAATACATATGGTTAAGCATTTGATGGTAAACTCATGACATGGAGTATTCAAAATTCTTCCATTAAAGTTGGGGTATGATTACTTGTTGTTTGAAAAATGGATGGTTATACCTTAAGTTCTTAATGAGATTTGGAATGTATTGATACTTGGATGTTTGCATTTTCCTGAATCTTCTTTATGACATAACGTTGGTCATCATAGTCTCTAATTTACATGGATGAACATTGTTGCTTGCTTCTTTATCTTGATTGTTTTTGCACTCAACATCCACCAAAATAGGGTATTTACAAACATGGTTTATTTCTGCCAATGTCAACATGCATGCATACTGTAGAAGAAGCATGTGACCTGCTCATGTTGTGTCCACATCAAAGCATGTCCAGCTCAATCACATTCTGAGATAACATTTGATGGATTTCCAAGATTGGAGGATTGGTATTCAAGCATTGATAATGTATTTACAACCAACAGTAAAAGATAATCCTGAACTAATCATTTTGAAACAAGCTCATGACCAGATTCAAGGTTTTCAAATTGTTTTCCAATTAAAAATGTTGCCTTGAAGTACAAGCAAAACTTATTGAGGGAATTTTATGGTTTTTGTATTGTATACATAAGCAAGATAAAAAAAAAGGGTACTCAGAGATGATTGTCTTCTTATGCATTAGTTTTCTGCAGAGGAACTCTTTTGAGATTGTGTTTAAGTTTGATTTCATAGTGAAACATGAGGACATGCTATACAATCAATGTGGGGCATAAGAGGGGTTACTATGCATGATGGTTTGTTCTCTCATTTTCCATTCATATTTATTTTTCTCATGCATGCTATTTTTCTACAAAAAGTGCAAAAAATGATTTGGGCATATCTTCCAAATGATGAACTGGGTTGTCATGATTTTTGGTATGATGAAGCATGGGATTAGTCTAAATATTCCTAGAAAATCCACTTTGTACTTTGTTAAAAACAAATGTGGTGTTGTTAGAACTTTTTCAAGAGAGTTTCAATTACGAGGAGTTTCAACAACATGATATCTTGGGATTTGTGTATTGGATTGTTATGATATTTGGCAAGAATGTGCATTAAATTGTGACATATAAAACTATCAAAATACCTTCTTCATATGAGTTGTTATTTGCATGAAAATCCATTGTATCAACAACATTCAAATGAGTCCTTAACAACTTGGTTAATGCAATGTATTGAGTTGCATGAGGACATGCAACATTTTCAGTGTGGCACATATGTTGGGTCACATATTTGTCCATATTTTCATCATCTATAGACATCCATTCCATCCCTTCATCATCCTATTATCGTTCATTTATCATTCCATTTGCCATACATTTGCTACAACTACTCATAAAATGTCATATTATCCCTATTATGCTTTAGTGGTTAATAATGATTATTCTTCCTTCATTTTTAATGAATTAGAAACTATTATGCATGATTTTTCTGATGATGGTTTGATGAGTGATTTTATGTAGCAATAGTTGCAGCAGTCAAGGTTCCAACCTCCAAGTGGCACATCTGAGTTCCAGCTCGTGGTTAACTGTTTTCGGTGAAAAACATGGTAGATAAGGAGAGAGAAATTTTCGTGGAATATTGTGAGCAGATGAGGATGAATCACAAAAATTAGAGACATGGGTTGTGTTTAGAATGGGCCCAGTTGAGTTCAATATTGGCCGTTTTCCAATTGGAGCTATGGTTTGAGAGAAATCGATGGTTCTTTAAAAGGGTATTTTTCTAGATTTACAATTGCGGCCGGTTCTCTAAACTTAGCAATTTGTTTGAGCAACCTAGGGATTTGGGGATTTGATTTATATAAATAAGACCTCTTCAATCAGGAGAGAGTCATTCATGAGATTATATGGAATTATTTGTAATAAAGAGTTGAACTTATGTAATTTCTGAGTTTTCTTCAATAATACAAATGAGCTGATGGATTTGCATGTTAAGCCCTAATATTGGCTCATTACCCCTTAATTAGGCTATATTACATTAGTAATTTTTTTTTTTTATGTCATCTTTATTCCATTAGTTGTAATTATACCTCTTAGTCTCCTATATATACCAAGGAGACATTTTCATTTGGAGTAATCTTGTACTTGAACATTTATGTGGGGTAAAAGGAGGTTGCCCCATCGAAGAGGCTTATTATATGAAATTATCTCTTTTTCAAGGAGTTGAGTACTTATTCTGAGGTTTTTCTATGCTATATTGATATTTTTTTCTTAACATATGGTATTAGAGCTCAAGGTCTTGGGGTTTCGCTACTACATCTGAGACACCTTGGAATTTTCACTATAAATTGTTTTCTACAATGTTTCATAAGAAAAGAAGTGGAGGATATTTATTAGACAGATCAAGGTACGTTGGGTTAAAATTTCATCTCCTGAGGCCTTATACTTTTGGAGATACAACCTGTGCAAGATAGGGTTCTGGAATCATCCTGAACTGAGTCATTGCGGAATTTTCGCTATAAAACTTTTTCTGTAACATTTCAGACCCCGATCTCTGGAGGATATTCATAGAAATTAGTAAGGTATATGTGGTAAATTTTTTATCTTCTGTATCATCTTACATTTGTAGATACACCCTGTGGAAGATAGGGTATCAGACTAGTTCTATTGACTAGTCTCAAGAAGGTGTTCCAGGTAAAACAATCATAACTTCTTCCTAGAGTATCCAAATCGAGTGAGACTAGTTTCATTGGATAGTGGAAAGTCTGTAGTATTTCTGGTATGATTTTCAGAATTTTATATCAATTATTTTTGCGAGGCACTCTATACAAGTGAGGTCTACTGGAAAGGCCAAAAATCAGCAAGTTGTGGGGAAGTTACCATAAATTCCACTTAGCACATCCAATTTTGATCAGACCTATGGAATTGCAGAGAAGAAATATCATAGAACTACATAAAATGAAGTTTCATACCCATAAGGGTTGAAAATTGGGAGACACAATAGAAGAAATATTGTCTAGCAGAACCACCTCAAAATCAAGGTTCAAAAGTGATACTTGGCCAACATGCCACCCAAAAAGGGAACTTCTAAACCAAATAAGCCTCCAGACAATCCTACTTGGACGCTTGATGAAGCTGAAGAAATGTGTAGGGATATAAATGATTTACAAAAGAAGATAGTAAAAAAAAGATGAACTACAAGAGATGGAAGCTAAGTTGGAGGCAATAAATACTAAGATGGATGGTTTAAAAGAGGAGATCATGGAAGTATTGAAAAATTTCATAACAGAGAAGACACCTAAAAGTGAAAATGCATCCCATGAAATTCATGACGAGGACACAAGGAAGGTGAATCAAGAATGGAGAAACTCAAACTTTGGGTTGAAGACCAAACACGTTCCTAAGATCGATATGAGGAAGTTTGATGTCAAGGACCCAATCACATGGATACTTCAGATGGAGCAATTCTTTGATCT
>ML819944.1:105778-122738 GCA_009831015.1 Picea engelmannii | reverse complement strand
TGGTGGTATTCCCTTAAAACCCATCCCCACTCCTCTCATACAAGATTGTGTTGCCACCCTGCTCTCTGAATTGGACGAGCGTAACGACCAGCTTGGACAATCCCATGCACAATTACAACTTCAACATTAAGTTGGCACCGCCGTGCACAACTAGATGCACGAGCAATATCAAAAATAAATTTAGGAGCATCAAGTATCACAAAGGAAGTATGAAACCGAAAGGGCGACACACATAATCACTCAGGCCCAGTACGCCGAGGTCCTACAATGTTCACTGACCTAGTTGGGGACGTAGATAGTTTATATGCCATGATTCCTACAACTTATGCTCACAACTGCAACATTCCTCCAGGATTTAAGCTCTCAACAGTAAAGGCTCACTTGCAACACCTCGACTCGCAACTCACCGCCTTTCGTCAACCAATGCTTACCACCAATCCACCCGCCTCACAACTACCGACACCGATTAAGTTAGCCCAAGTGACTCTTCACATTGGTCAATGTTGGGTGGAAGCATTCTCCAAACTGGTTGACTATGGCTTGACCCTGTGGACTCACCTCCAAACCCCGCCGGAAGCATTTACAATTGCAATTCGCGCGACCGAAATAGAGGTTGCACAACATAAACGAGACCTATCTTTGTTGCCTCCCAAGGAGCGTGCCATTGAGATGCAGGCTATCCCAACAAGAACAAAGGAGACCAATGTAGCATGGGTCAAGCAATAGAACATGTTTGATATGATCTCTGTCAAAGATGATAAGGCCTTGACCTTGTTCACTCAACTCTCTGATGTGTTAGTTGTTGTTGGCCCTCTCATCAAGCAACTCCAAAATACAGACCTGACAAACCCTCAAGTCACAGTTGCGGACATAGATGCGGCAATCCAACTTACACAGACAATTCAAGACCATTTTACTGAGCTAGAGTGTCAATTTCATGAGTTCATGCAAGAACTCAAAAGCACTATGTCCTTCGTTATAGAAGTCCTTCCCTAAAGCAGTTGGCTTGAGGATGAGTCAAATAATAGTAGTGGGGGCCTATTGACACCCAAAGTTTTGGATTTAGTTTTGGGTGCACGCACATTCCATAGTTTTATGCGCGCCTAAGGAAATGCACGAGGAATGACAAAGAGTGTGCGTCGGACCGAGTTTTGACAGTGCACAATAGGCCTAAAATATTATTGAACGCACATCAATCCCAATTTTGATGTGCACACAAAATCAAGAAGACACACACTAGAATTAAGAAAATAATCATTGAGAAATCCTCTCGAATGATTACTGCCAACAACATAAGGGATCATGGAGCTGACAAAAGATGAGTTGGCAGCGTAGTTAAGATTTCCCTGATTCTTGAAGGTTATGTGGACTGCAGGCAGGTGCCAGAAGCATGCAAGGGAGTTTTGTCAGTCGAGCGAGTGGAGTATAGCAGAAAGAGACAATGCTCCCAAGTAGAGAAAGCTATAAAATGAAGCAGTAATATAAAAAATGAGGCTAGCTAGATGTTGAGGAGAAGAGATTCATTGATTCGTTAGTATTAAGCTCGCTTTGAGCCTGCTGTAATATTGTAATGCTTTTGAATATACTTTTGTGTCTGTTATATATTTGAGTTTTGAGAAAATGTGCATTACATAGTGTGTTGTAATTCTGAGGATTTATATAGGGAAGATATGAAGTTCTATGACTGTCATATGTATCTATTCTGCGTAATGTATACCTCTGTTTTGATGTATTGATTCTAGTAATAAATGTGTGATAGTTCTGATCCATTCTGTGTCTATAATGTATGAATTGAATACGTGTGTGTATTGTTTTACTTCTTAGTCCTAATAATTTGTTAGATATGAGTCGCATGGGTGCCAATCCCGATGAATATTTGTGTGTTTAGCCTTCATCCATGTCATGATACCTTATGGTCTTTGTTATTCTCTCTGTATCTCGGGTGAGACCTTCCTTGGCGTTGGTCAAGGATTGATATGATGGTGCTCTGGGGTTTTTGTTGGAAAACTTTGGATGGACCCTAGATCTAAACTCCCTAGTGTTAAGAAGGATGCGTGCAAGCATGGATCAAAACACCCAACATATCCCTTAGAAAAATCTAAGTATCCACTCTACCATGTTCTATCTAGGGCCCAATGCCCTCCTCAAAATGCAAAACACTCCTCCTCCTAAGTAGGACATTCTCCAAGCAAACAACCATCTCCATGTGGCCATCATGTAGAATGTCACTAGAGTTGTTAAGAGATATCTTATGCCCTAAGGTTAAGCAACCGCTAAGTAATCCATCTCCATTGTACAAATCCATCAGGAACCATTCAAGGGATGAACATACACCATGTACTCTGAATCTCATGAATCACCCCCAAACATGTCGTAAACACTTTTGGAGTAAACATAGTTACCGACTTGATGAGAACCATGAGCTCAAAACGAGAACTATATCCCTAAAAACCCATATCTATGGGTTAAAAACATCAAAATCAACCTTCATTTCAAAAAGCGGTGTTGTTGGTAGCACCTTTTTTTCCACGATTAAAATTACAACCTTTTGCAACCATGGCCTTAACAACCTTGTAATGTTGCCAACAAAAACCTTAAAATCAATCCCCGAATTGAAAAGTGGTGCCAACAATAACACCCCTTTTGTATTTCGAGATCAAAATTACAACTTCTTTGAAGCCATGGCCTTAACAACTTGTATTATTGCAACCAAAATCTTAAGTCAACCTTGGAATTGAAAAGAGGTGCTTGATGTAACACCCCCTTTTTTTTTCAAGATCAAAAGTGCAACTTCTTTGAAACCCATGGCCTTGATAATTGGTATCCTTGCAACCAAAATATTAAGACCCTTGAGTTGAAAAGAGGTGTTATTTTATAGAAAATTGATAACATATGAACACACTCATCTTCTACCCCTACACAAATACACATAATCTATAAAAATGCACACCTTCACGTCCTAAAGGGTGGGGTGGTGGAGGGTGAAGGTGTGCATTTTTGTGTACCTTCACCCCCACCACAAACCCTTACAGAGAGGGAATGTGCATGTGTGTACACTCAACACACACCTTCACCCCCTCAAAAAGGTGTCATTGACACAAATCCACACTTTCACCCACTAGGAAGGTGTATGGTCGGGAGTAAATTTGTGGATTTGTATGTACACAAATGCACAACTCTATGATTTCTAAAGGGGTGGGTGAGTGAAGGTGTACACAAATGCACATCTCCTTCCATCAAAAGCTATAAGATGTACACAAATGCACATCTTCTTCCATGGAAGGCTAGGTGAGTTAAGGTGTACACAAATACACATATTCAACACATCACGATGATGGGCATGGGAAATGCAGATTTAAATTTGTGTAGAAGGGGGCAAGAAAATGTACATTTGTATATACACAAATACACACCTTTACTGCCCCCACCACACCTCCACCTCCCCTATACACAAATGCACACCTTTAATTTTCCACTCACCACCTAAGATGTGAAGGTGTGCATTCTTGTAAATGTATATCTTTATCCCACCCTCCTAGAACATAAGTGTGCATTTATATACATTTATTCACCTCCACCTCTCCCAAAAGATGAGTTATAAAAATGAAAAATATAAATTTAAAATATATAAAATTTCATTTCCATTCCATTTCAAAGTAATTGTATGTATTATATTAATATAAAACCAAACTTCATCTCACCACTCATTTAAAAACATTTAAACTTATCCAATAAAAATTATAAAAACTTCCCCAAATTTGGATATATTATATAAATTCAAAATTTTAATATATTAACCTTGATACCTTTCACATCCAAAATCCAAATAATAAAGAATCAAATAAACTCATTAGGATAGAATCATGAAACTGGACCTCAAAAAAGCCTTCGACTGCATTGATTGGGATTTTTTGAGGCTAGTCCTCCACGCGGTGGGTTTTGGAGACAAGTTCATAAATTGGACCCTTTCTTGTGTTACAAGCGCTAATATTGCTGTGTTAATCAATGGTGATCCTTCTAATTTCTTCAAAAGCGAGAGATGACTTCGACAGGGATGTTCACTCTCCCCATATCTTTTCATCTTGATAATGGAAGGACTCAACATTCTTCTTACTAAAAGCTTCTCCGAGCATAAAATTTCAGGCATTAAGGTATCTAAACTCGTTAAGATTGTCCATCTGATGTTTGTAGATGATGTTCTTCTTATGTCAATTGCTGATCCTGTGGAATGGCAATTTATCCTAGAGGTGCTTCAACGCTTCTGCTCGGTTTCTGGGTTATCCATTAATCTCTCTAAATCATCTGTTCACCACTGGGGTCTTTCTGATACCGAACTCCATCTTCTCAAAGTCACTATCCCTCTCACCTTTAAGAATTTGAGTGAAGGCTTCACCTATTTGGGTTTCCATATGAAGCTGGGAGCCACATCCCCTGGAGATTGGCGTTGGCTGGTGGCCTCCTTCGAAAGAAAAATCGGCTTCTGGTGTAATAAGTGGCTGTCATTGGGTGGACAGCTTATCCTGGTTCAATCTGTTCTCCAGAGCCTAGCAGTTTACTGGATGATGTTGGAGCGGGTTCCTTTTAAGATAATCACTTCTCTACGTAGATTAGCATTTAATTTTCTGTGGGGTGGAAATGCTGACAAAAATCGTATCCATCTTTGTAGTTGGTAGTCCCTTTCTAAATCGAGAAGGGAAGGGGGATGGGGCCTCAAAAACCTCTTCACTTTCAATGTGGCTCTCCTGGCCAGTTCCTTCTGGAGAGCTGTCTCCACTAGCAGTATATGGAATAAAATTATTATTGATAAGTATCTTGATTCCAAGTCGCTCCTTCATTGGCTACGCAAACCATCTTTCCAGCTGAAGAGGGCCTCTCCTTTCTGGAAAGGCCTGGTGGCATCTTCTCCAGTTATTCTCCATTGGCTACGCTGGAAGCCTGGTGATGGCTCGGATATACTTATTGGCAGGGATTTGATACTTGGACTGGGGGACCGCTCCATTCTTTCTCCATCGATGAGACTCCACCTCCAAGCAAATAATATTACTACTCTTGCTCAGATAAGTTCTTTGACAGGAGAAACTCCTCTGCCAGAATTTGGGATGACCGACAACGATCTCTTACTGAGCGAACCGCTTGCTTCAGAATGGATTAGATTTTCCACAGCTCTTAGAAGTGTCGGCATTACACTGAGGGCCGAGCCGGATGATCTGTTGTGGGCCGACGGTGGTGAATTGGGTTTGATCACTGTAAAAAACCTATATATCGCCCTTCAGAAACAACATAGCTCCGACCCAGTATTGTCGTGGATCCACAAGCTTTGGAAGCTACATTTGCCACTCAAACTTAAACTATTTTCCTGCTGATCGGTAAAGATAAGCTTCTCACCTGGGAAGCATTACAAAGGAGAGGCTGGATGGGGCCGAGTATCTGTCCACTCTGCAAAAATGCCCTCGAGGACCTGCATCATCTCTTGATGTATTGCCCGTTTTCAAAAGAAGTCTGGCACCGATCCACAAAGCATTTTGCTCTTCCGATTACCTGGTGCAACTCCTCCATCACAGACAGCTTCCCACATTGGTTCACTCATAAATCGGCCCCACCTAGTCTGGCGGTCCATTTCAACTGGCAAATTTGGTTAGAGAGAAATCGAGCGATCTTTGAGGACGCCCAGCCTTCAATGTCAAAGGTATTCTACAAGATTCTGGCCAATTTCAACTGGCAATCGATCACAGTCAGAAGCTTCCCTCGTCGTACTTTGACTCTTGACTTGGCCGAGGGACACACCATAGCGTTTTTTGATGGAGCTGCACAGTCAAATGGCTCCTGTTGCGGCACTGGAGGCTTCTTCAAATCACACCAGTCCAGAATCACAAACTGGTTCATCAATGGTGGAGCCGACACAAATACAAAAGCAGAGGTTTTGGGTTTATGGGCCACGCTCACTCTCGCTGCTCTTTGGTCTATCGATGACCTTCACGTCCAGGGCGACTTGAAAGTTATTATAGATTGGATTTCAAATAAGTGCAAGCTCAACTCCATCCATTTAGAAGGCTGGATGCAAAAAACGAGAGACCTTTCACAACGCTTCTCCAATATCAACTTTCAGCACGTTTCTCGCTCACATAATAGGGCAGCTGATGCACTCTCTAAGAGGGCACTAACCGAAGTGGTATGGAGGCTCTCAGTCTATCACTGTGATAGAGGGATCGAGAGCCCCATTACCTTTTTAAATATTTTTGAATGATGCTGCCAGCCCACTTTTCTGCAGCACTGAAATCTGTCCCAGGATTTGATCAATGGTTGTCGCTGGGAAGTCTTCGTCTCTAGATATGTATTCACTCATTCACAAGCATGGAAAGCTAACATTATCATTGTTGTATATTGATTGTATGGGTCCTCAATGAGAGCGCATTATGACCAAAACTGACTACAGTCCTCCTTTTGTAAATGAATTTATTCGCTATATAAATTCAAGAAATTTTTTTTTGGAAAAAAAAGGATAGACATGTCCCCAAAAATAACACGTCCCCAAAAATTTGTACTTTAACGTGTGAAGGATATTTATTTTATCCAAATCGTACAAAACTTACACCTAACCCTTCCCAAAAAGTTGCACCCTTTCAACAACTTATGCCTAACCCTTTACCTATATCCAAAACTTAAGCGTAGTTTAAACGTTCTACCTTTTAACTTATTTTTGGTGATTTTTTCTATTTGATTTTGCCCAAAATCCAGTGAGGAATTGTTGGATCGGCAAATTTGAGGGGCTAAGTTAGTATAATCAGAGTGTCCCAGGATTTTTTCAGCACGTTGAATCCATTTATGCATTCATAAATGCAATTTAAACAACAAAAAATAACAATTTTGTCCAAATTTACATTGCCAGATTCCGGCCAAAAAACCCAAAAGATAGAACATTTAGCCAACGCCCAAAACTTATACCCAACCCTTTTCGTACCCCCCAAAAAATAAAATAATTCTCAAAATATCCTCATACAATATATATATATATATATATATATATATATATATACACACACAATTTTATGGCGTTGTCTAACTATTTTACGAAATGAATTTTTTTGTCGGAATCCGACGATATAAATTTACATGAAATTAGTATTTTTGTTGTTGTTTAAAATCCATTTATGAATGTAGAAATGGATTCAACATGCTGAAAACCCCTTGGCGATATCAGTTTACACATAAATAATCACTCAAATATGCGGATCTAACAATTTCTCGTCGGATTTCGGGCAAATGTCCCCAAATAATATCGCCCGAAAATAGTCATTTCGTAGAACGTTTAAACTACGACAAAATTTATTAATAAGAAGTTATATTTAACTTTCATTATTATATTTCAAATTTTTGGGTTAAGGTATGATGCTTCTTAATAGTATTTAATCTTTTTCTTAAGAGCCTCAACAATAATCAATATGGGATATTGGTTATCTTAAAGATATAGAGAAGAGTTGAACTTATCCTTTGTTGTCCTGGAGTATGATCTAAATCTACTTTTGATTGGCTAAAATTTCATCTTCTTTGGATCCAAGGAAACAAATTAATGACCCAAACCCCATAGGCATTTGGCATGAGTGGAAGTCTACCCCTTACAAACAACCAAAGAGTTATTTATGGTGACTAAGTTTTGTCTACACATGATGATGTTATTGACATCGAGGTCTTGATATTGTATTAACAAAAACTAGGCCAATAACCCTGAGTATTATACGCTTTTCCTACTTTGAAAAAAAAGAAGAAATTTTAAATAAATATTTAGAATATAAAAGAACAAATATTAATGGAAATAAGATCTTAACATAAAGATATATCAATATAACAAGATAATCTATAATACTATATAAACAAGTGTTGCATGGCAGTGTAGTCCCTGTCAGTTTGGAATGGGAATAAATGCACTGCTATGGCGGCACTGAGCAGAGACACGTGGGAAGCAGCTTGAAGTACAGGTGGTATCCATGCAGAGGATGACTCGTGGCAGTGTGTCACAGGCCAACCACAAGACATTGGGCTGGTAGATGACCCCAAGGTTAATATGCGAACGAGGCAGTTTTTTCTTGGGGTGTGTATAGTTCAAACATGGGATTTAGAAAATTTCTATCTCAATGACTTGCAATAAAGGTTCCTAGAAAAAAGGACTAGGAATCACACACATTAAGCATTCAAATATAATAAACACAATTTCTTGACATCCAACATAGTTGAAGGAATTTTTTTTAGCATTCTCGAATTAGTTTTCTTTGAAATTTATCAAAAATTAATAATGGTTGTTACATATTTCTGGAATATGTTCCATATTTAACACAATTTCCTGACATCCAACATAGTAGAAGGAAATTTTTTTTAGCATTCCCAAATTAGTTTTCTTTGAAATTTATCAAAAATTAATAATGTCTGTTACATATTTCTGGAATCTGTTCCATATTTCTGGAAATTTAAATGCGTTTTGTCATATAGACTAGGATTGGGGCTCTCGCAAACCATAAAAGAAATAAGTACAAGAAATAGGACTGTAGAAAGAAGAAGTGGGCGTTAGTAGAGAGGAAGACCTGAAAAGAAGAAATTGGAAGTTATGAGTCTTTGGTTAGAGATTTCTATTTAAAGAGGTAGAATAACTGGATTGATAAAGAAAGCAAGATGTGATCAATATAGACTTACTATGAAGCTATGCGTTTTTGTTGCTGTCATCGATGATCACTAGAATTGTGCCAACCGGTTGTTGCCCTTCGTCGATGAGCTTGTCCATTCTTCGTTGGAACCATTCTTCAATGTAGCTTCTCATGGGGGCCACATTGATTTCATCTTGAATTTCTATGTCGAAAAACTCATTTTCTAATTTCCTTAGATCCACAGAAATACTATGCAGAGCCTGTTCAATTTCTTCATTGTGTGCCAAATAGTCCACTAGCCAGTTCTCAATATCATCTTCACCATATTCAAGGATGTCGTAAAACTTTTATAAAGACAACTCCTTTAAAATATCAAGTTGTTCATCGAAGGCTTGTTTGGTCAAGGACAAGGATTTGAGGATTAAGTTTGGGTCTTTAATCTCGTTGGTACTTTCGGCTAAGTCTATTTGGTTCAGGTTTCTAAATAATTCTTCTTTCTCTGATATGGCTTGTTCACATGATTCGACAATGAGATGTAGGTTCTTAACTTTCTTTTGCCAGCATGTTTTTAATTGTTTGATCCGCTTTGGGGAGGGGTGATCCTCTTGTCTCCTTTTCAGATCCGAGCTGTTGATGGCATGGTTGGCAAAAGGGGTCACCATCTGTTCATAGAAACGTTCTTCATTTTTTAAATTTGTCTGCAAATGTCCGTGCAAATCATTTGCCTTCTTTCGAAAGGAAGCTATATTTTGTGATGTTTCCTAGGCTTCAGTAATTAGTTGCATTCTTTTCTTGATGTTCTTCTCTACAAAGGCTCTACAGGATGTGAGGAGGATGGAGGATCCTTTTAACTTGGTTGCAGGGGTAGCAAGCATGGTTTTTTCTAAAGGATTGACAAACAACGGGGTAGCAATGAAAGCCTCCTCCAATTCTTTGATCTGACCGTTTAGTCTGGCATTCTTCGCTTCAATTCCTCCAATGGAATCATCAAGAGCATCAACGGTTGCGCGGTGAAATCGAGAGATTTGGCACGAATGCATTTTCCTAAAGTTAATCTCTGTACGAGATCTGCCTTTCTTATTTGTTACATCTCTCTTTTCAATGATTAAATTTTTAGATTGGTTGTCAAAAACAACGCTCTGGAATATGAAGGATTCATATTCATAAAAAAATTTGGTCTGAGCTATTTCCATTGTGGAGCTATGGTGCATCGCGTCCACGAGCGGGTCAACTTTGTGCAACAGGGCATCCAAAAAAGTTTCAAGTTGCATGTGCTCACTTTCAATTTCGAGTTCTTCCGCCTACCCTACAATGTTTTTTCTCTTCTTCGTCAGGGGAAGCTTGTGAGAACTATCAATTTTTCTGTGAGGAGGGTTCTTATCTCCTCCTCTGTTTGAAGATTTATGGGTTTCTTTCTTACTGGGGTGGGCCATTGAAGTGATGCTCCATGATGTCGTGCTCTTGGGAGTGTTGGACGGGGACTGGACACTCTTCTCACTGGATCCTTTTCCCTTTTGTCTGTACAATCCAGTTGCGCTTTGCAATGTCTCTATGTCACAATTGTCAGAAGCAAGAGTTTTGTCATCACTATCTCTGTCTTCGATCAGGTGTCTATGGATAAAAGAGATGCTAAAGCCAACTGATAGTAA
This sequence comes from Picea engelmannii, assembly GCA_009831015.1. NCBI lineage: Eukaryota > Viridiplantae > Streptophyta > Pinopsida > Pinales > Pinaceae > Picea > Picea engelmannii. Next base: position 112,456 of record ML819944.1, on the reverse strand, counting down.
ATGTTCTCGAAAAATCCCATCAGGGTCAAACCCTTTTAGCCTTTCAACATATTTTAGGTTCAAGTTCTTGAAATGGCCTGCGAATTCGTCAATCTTGTTGATGTTTCTGCACACGAAGTCCCTGACTTTCCAGGGTAGAGGAATGAACTATTTTTTTCTCTTGCCATGGAAAAAATGCAACCAGTGGTTATATTGCCTTGCTATTTCTGTAACAAACATCTTGTTCGTAATGTGACATGGAAGGAAAGCAAGATTTTCCTTGGAGCAAAAGATCATTATTACACTGTAATTTTCCTTTCGTTCAAGTGTCCCCTTCCTGTCCAAAAACTTGGTTGCCTGGACAAACATCCGAGGAGCATCCTTTCCTAACAATAAATCTTTGAAAACTGAGACAAAGTCATTAAAAACCTCATAAAAACAATGGGAGGCCTTGTGCCTCCACAAGGCCCGATACCAGAATGTTACTGGGTCGAATTCATAGTTTATTTTCTTGGATAGAGACAGTTTTGGAAACGGACAACAATGCACTATTGTGAAAATAAAGTAGGATGACATATAAAATTTATTCGATTCTTTGAATTGTGACAGTTGGGAACATATTTCAATGGAAATTAACTTCCCCCAATCGAAAATGAATTGTTCCTTGACTGTGAAGTACAAAATATAAATAACTATACGAGAAATGCTTGTCATGGATTCCTGTCCCGTTATTCTTGTAAACAACCAAGCAATTTCCCGCAATGGATTTCTAAAGGAACTGACTTGCAACTTTGTGATATCTTCAGGAACTGTTGTCGGGTCTTCGAGGAGCTCGAGTAAGAGGTCCAACCTATTATCATGTTTTTCTAGGAACTATTTGCAGTCTTTTCCTCTGAAGGTCAATGTTGGCTCCGACAATCTTAACATCTCGTGGAAGACCCGAGGTGACAAAGAAACAGGAGAATGGTCACGCAGTGGAATAATGATTTGGCTTGAAATATATTTTTCGGCGCACCAAGAGACCACCTGCTTATAGTAAAAAACCTCAGGGACGCAACCTACATGAGCGATTCCAGAGGTCCAAAACACTTCATTCTGGGCGGAACGAGATGAATAGTAAGAGTTTGCCCTGGACCACTGGAAGTTCTGGTCCTCACATCCAGAGATATTCACTGTATCTCCACAGAACTGTTGTCGAGTTGCTGCCATAAGTTTACGAGAACATTGGTTTCTCCAGACGATGTTTGAAATGAAGAGTTGGAAGGGATAATATAACCCTGTGCAAATCTTGGTCCAATGCATGTGAATGGGAGATATTCTCGATACTTTCGCTCATTAATGACAATTTCGACAGCTGTTGCATGATGCGTTGTTAGCATTAATGACTAGTAATTGCATACATAGAAGTGCGAACATGGCATGTACGACAATGAACAATTAAGGATTGGAGATTTCGTGAACAGGCTAATGCGATGACCCGTGTTTGAGATGAACAATCGAAAGGGATAATATAACTCTTCATAGATCTTGGTTTAATGCGTATTAATGGGAGATCTCTTCGAGCGTTTTGCTCATTAATGAAAATGTTGACGGTTCCTACATGGTGAGCTGTTAGCATGAAAGGTTACAAGAAAGAGCAATTAAGGAGTGTCTAATTATCGAAAGCAGTCGAGCGGGATTCAAAATAGGTTTACAAGGTACAACCGTTAGAGGTGAGGGCCCGAGGGTCAAATTGTATGTCTCAGAACTTTTTGAGTGCAAAACGCATAACACGGAAGAGGGCATGATGGGATAGTCCAAAGGGAAATTTGTATATCGCGGAAGTCTGGGTAATGTTTGCAGTACACAGAACAATGGAAGTGCAAACGTGAGCCCGCTTATCCGGGAACCCCCAATCGAAAAAGTGGCTCAAGTATGGAATAGGGAAACAACTAGGCGGATTCGTTTTCGCTAATATATTGAAACTTGTAATATATATCCCATTACGTGGCAAGATATTTTCTGCATGTCTGTGGGAAGAAAAGAGAACATAAGAAAAAATAAATTCATTTAAATTCGAGGAGTCGAGATTCATTTAAATTCCACTGTCTCGTTGAGCCTTTTGCTTTTTAATGGCGGTCTGTACAGTTGTTTCATGATGAACTGTTAGCATTAAACCTTGGTCGTTGCATAGTTTGAAAGACGTGTGAAGGTGGAGGGCACAGTAAACAGTGACTAAGAATTAGAGATTTCGTGAACCCACCAACCCAAGGATCCGTGAAAGAGATTCCATGAAATAGGCAAGTATGGAAAGCGGTTGGACGTGCTTCAGAATTAGGGTGAAAATGGTTCCCTAAGAGACGTGACTTCTCGAGGGTCAAATTGTATGTCTCAGAACTTGAGTGCAAAATGTGTACCACGAAAGAGGGGATGATATGGGAGTCCAACGATCAATTTGTATATGGAAGAAGTGTGGGAGATTTCCTCGAGCCTTTCACTCATTAATGACATGTTTAAGGTTCATGCATGACAAAGTGTTAGCATTAAATATTTCCAATTGCATATCCAGAGAGAATTAGGAAGGTGGCGTGGATAGGGAACAACAATTAAGGAATGGCTAATTATCGAAAGCGGTTGGTGGAGCTTCGAAATAGGGCTACAAGATACAACCAGCAGAGGTGAGGGCCCGAGGGTCAAATTGTATCTCTCAGGAGTGTTGACCGCAGAACGTGTAACACATAAGAGGGCATGATGGTGCATTCATGTGGAGAAATTGTATATCGTGGAACTCCGGGTACTGTTTGCTAGTCGCGGGATATTGGAAACACAATCCTGAGCCCACCAGTCCGGGAACCCGTAATCGAAAAAGTGTCTAAGTATGGAATAGGAAAACGGTAGGTCGGACTCGATACAAAGTAAATGTACCACATCATGGAGATACAACCAACTTGGGGCTAAGTATTAAAAGGAACAACGAACAGTCGGGCTCGTGACAGGGAATTCCAGCGGACAAATTGTATATCACGGAACTCCGGGTATTGTTTGTAAGTTGCGGAAGATTTGAAACACAATTTTGAGCCTGTCAATCCGGGAACCTGCAATCGAAAAAGTGTCTAAGTATGAAATAGGGAAACAGTGGCCCGTACTTGTTTTTGCTAATATATTGAAATTTGTAATAGCTTTCCCATTACCTGGCAAGTTAATTTAGAGGTCAAAATAATTAATGTGCATTGGGAAGGGCGCGATTGTGGCGGGGATGGAAGAGAACCATAAATGGGTTGAAACTTTTTATGAATTCAGGTAAAGTGAAGCTTACGAGTTGGAGGAGCCCAGGGTGGAATTGTAGATCAAGGAATTTTTTGGGTGCAAGATGTCTATCACGAAACAGGTGGAAAAAAATGGCTAAGTATAGAAAGGAACGACGGTCGTTCTGAGTACTATAAATGGCGGTTTAATGCGTGTTAATGGGAGATGTCCTCGAGGTTTTTTTGCTTGTTAATGCCAATTGTTTCGTACCAGTGTGTTCAATTGTCACTAGTAAGACCATAATTAATGTGCATTGGGAAGGGCGCGAAGTTAGTGGGGATGGAAGGCAGCGACAAATGCTTTGAAACATTTGTGAACCCTGGTAGAGTGAATCTTGCGAGTTCGAGGAGTCTGCGGTCGAATTGTAGATCACGGAAATTTTGAGTGCAAGATGTATATCACGGAAATTTTGAGTGCAAGATGTATATCACGGAACAAGAAGTAATAGAGTTTGAAAGCGCCAACCCGACAACTGCGACCATAAAATTGGCTAAGTATGGAAAGGAACAACGGTCGATTGGATTTGTCATGTGAGGATATAGATGGAGATGAAGATCTATCAGCCCGTCAACCCTGGAACCCGTGATCATAGAAAGGTGACTAAGTATATAACCAGAAAGCGATAATAGACGGGAAGAAGAAAAGGAAAAAAGGGTTAAGTATCTCACAGAACAACATCTATTGTTCGTTTATTAATGCTAATCTTTTCGAACCCCTGGTGAGTTCTCACTAGTAAAAGCATAAATTGCAGATCACGAAAGTTATTTGGGTGCAAGATGTATATGAAAGAACAATGGACATAAGTGTTGGATACCGCAAACCCGGGACCTGGTGGGCAGATAATTGGATAAGTATTGAAAGGGACAACGGTCGGTCGGGCTCATGGTGTGAAGATATAGATAAAGATGAGCATCTGCCAATCCGTGAATCCAGGAGGCCGTGATCATAGAAATGCGACTAAATATAGAACCACAAAGGGATAATAGAGGGGGAGAAAACATGAAAAATTTAAAGAGAAAGTGTTTATATTTATTCCAATAGTATTCATATTAATATACATTAATAGATTATTTATGGTCCAAACGTAAAGCATCTTTCAATTTGCAGGATGTTCGATTCACAAATTTCATTGAAACCCATAAGCAATAGAAAAAAATAAAATAAAAATAAAAATAAAATAGCACATATATTATCAAATAAAAGAACCTGCAATATATGCAAAATATTGAACAGGAACATGACGTCAACATCTGAGTTGCCCTTTTGAAATAGAGTCATTAATTCATTCTATTTACGAGACCCCGAAGAATGAAAGCAGGACAGGTCCTCCCATTTATTTCTTTAAGTATAGGGCGGGTGCCACATAAGTATGGCCTATGACAAATTATTCTTCCATGTAAAATGTAAGGAGCGAACATAGTAGCCTTTATTTAAATCGAAGTGTTGGGCAGCAGAAAGAAAAGCTTGTCGTCCATGTTTAACGCGACACAAAAAAAAGTACAAAATAAAATAAAATAAACAATACTAGAGATTGGAAAACACCATATAAAAACCTCAAATATTCTATATTAAGATAAACTGGGTTACTAAATACAACTAAGATTATTTTCCATAATGACTGCAATTGGGCCTGCCGCCGACAAAAAAAACAAATATGTACAATAATGAAGCCTGTGGACAGTCTTTTATAGATTTCAACCTGATCATCAAATGCTTGATTCATAAAAAAAAAGAGTTGAATATCAATTTCAGGTCTTGGACTTCATTGGTGCTGCCAGCTAGATCTATCCTAGCTTTTTGAATAGCTTGTCTCTTCTAGATATGGCATTCTTGCATTGGCTGGTTATTCAACATTCCATACTTTGCTAAGTGTTAATTTCCCTCTATCGTCGAAAACTTGGGGTTTAAGGTGCCTTCCTTGTAATGTTCCTGGTCATCAACATTTGAGACAACTTAGAGATGCGATTCAGGCCCAATTCAAAGACGAGGGAGTGGTTTTATGTGACGTCAGCTTTGGGGGAAAAAATCCTGTTATCCAACAAAAGCTGAGACAAAAAAAAAAATTAAAGTATGTTGTGACTGCTATTCTCCCTATATTCGATCATCTGTTTGGTTGAAAATCCTGCCTGAAGATTTGTATGTCGAATTTCTTTGTTTTATTGTTGTAAATTGGAAGGGACGTCCAAGTCACCTGCAAAATGTTCCTGTGTTGAAGTACATAGCTTCTTCCAGCAACACAAATCTGACAAGTGTATCAAATGCTACAGATCACATCAGAATATATCTTTCGTTGTAGGGGTGGCAAACATCGTGGTCCACAAAATGGTCTAGAATATTCAGAAGTGACGCCAAATATTACTCCATGCCCGAATACACTCAGAAGGAAATTATAAAATTGGATACTCACGAATGTGAGAAACTGTATGCGCCTTTGAATCAACATTCTAAAATTACACAATGTTTTATGCCAAAGTTGTAACGAATTTGATAGACAACAAGTTTCTATGTCAAAGAGTGTTGAGTGACCTTTGGATATAGTAACAGACTCGACATACAATCAAATTTCGATCACCACTGATACTAATGTCAAGTGTAAGAAGTCGTGATCCCAGGCTCCATGTAGTTTCACCTTCAGGAATCCACACTGGCGGTGACCCCAAGCTCCAGATAGCTTCGGTTTTGGACATCGACACTGGCGGTGGAAATGGGAACAATGCTATTGAATGCATTGTGAGAATGCGGTGAAGAAGTAGGGATATCATTGTCAAATCACTTAGACTGCAGGATTGTCAGATCTGCAAAGAACATCCACTTTAGTGTTGCTTTGTCACCACAACTACAATGTTGCTCTGAGTTTAGAAATATTTGGACATTGGGTGTCCTGTGTGATAATGACCTTGACATTAGGTACATGTTAGACATCTATTATCTAACATTGCAGTGTTAAATCAATTTCCATAGTGGACGACGACTTGATTGCATTTGCACAAGAAATATTAATTGTGTTATTAATTAACATCCTTGAAGGACGTGAATCCCAAACAACGCCTGAAACTTTTCGAACAACCCTGTGTTAAAAAAATACATTGTTCTATATTTTAAGAAATAAGAAATTGTATTTTCTATGTCTAACATTAGGTTGCACACATAAACCTTTTTAAGTTAACCGAAATTAATATATAGTCAACTCAGATTCCCGGAAGCGATCAAATTCCTTAGAGCTAGAGCTAGTTTATTTCCATCATGTTGGTTGGGATAGAAGGATCCACCACCAAGACAAGGAAAGAAGGTAGAAATAAAAGAAGTTGTGCAAACGCATGTTGGGGATGGAAGAACTCTATGACCAGGAAGGCACTTACTTCAAGCATCGAGCAATTTTTAATTTATTTTTTTCAAATATCGGATCCACTGCAA
>ML819944.1:53114-99071 GCA_009831015.1 Picea engelmannii | reverse complement strand
TAGCTTTCATGGCATAGACATAATCTCGCCCAAGGAGTAAGGCAAAATCCAAGGGGTCTTGGACTACCATGACGTCAATAAAGACAGTTTTCCCTCCCAAAGTTACAGGAAACTGAGGAAGGGTCCCTAAAGGTTGACTGGTTTTTATGTTAAAACCTAACAGATTATGCGTAACCGGCGCAAGTGGAGGATAACCCAAAGCTTGCCAAGCAATAGAGGACAAAATACTAACAGACGAACCTTCATCTATCAACGTCTGAGGAATGTCCTAACCACAAACTTGCACTGTAATCTGAAAAGGAATGTGAGAGGGAAGACGAGGTCCAGTTAGCACACCCCAATTAAAAAGGATGGCCTCATTACTTGGAGGGGGTTTCACGGGAGAAAAAGGAATACCCCCTGACACGACAGAGTCTGTATCAACGAGAAAAACGTGGGAATTATTGGGTTTACTCTCTACTGGGAGAGTAGGATCGACCGATGACGAGATCAGATCGACCACTCAGGTTGCATTCTCTAAGGGGAGAATGGGGTCGACAGGTGAAAAATAAGCGACCACTTGGGTGACATTCCCTAACGGGAGAATGGGATCGACCGAGGATGGGATTGGATTGACCGCTTTAGTTTCACTCTCTGAGGGGAGAGCGGGATTGAACGAGGATGGTATCAGATCAACCACTTTGTCAACTGGTTCAACTAAGGACGTGACCAGATCGATGACATGATCAACCGGATTGACCGACGGGGGAACCAGATTGATCATTCCATCAACTACAGGTGGGTTGAGAGAAAGCTCGCGATAAACAGCTGGAAGTTGAGGCTGTGAAACAATCATGTCTTCTAGTAATTTCGAGGCTTCGTCCATACAAGAACAAAGATGAGTGAGATGACTCCCTTTGCATAACATACACGGGAACTTGACTCTACTTTTCTTCTTCCCAACCGTATCATGACTGGTTGACGGGGGGTCGTCAGCATGTTGTTCAGAGGCTAACGACATGGGTTGGAGAGGGTGTGTAGACCATGCTTCTATAACCTTGGATAGACCAGGGCAATCCTTAAGAAGATGGCTACCCTTACAAAGCTTGCAAGGGTACTTGGGCTTACGGGTTGTTTGGGTGATCTTGACATCATCAACACTCCCAGCATGATTAACAATAACTGGTTTCTTTCCAACATGTCCGGCAGTGGTTGGAAGTTTGGATCCTTTCTTATTTTTCTTCTTCTTATTCTTCCTTTTCTTCTTCTTCTTATTCACCGGGTTACTAGATTCAGAACTTTCACTCGACGAAGAATATGAAATGGAAGACGACCTTGCAAGCGAAGAAGGTGAAGAAGACCTCGCTGGTGAAGAAGGTGAAGGATCAACATGAGGTTGATGTTCTTGGGGGGAAGTTCTTACGACCAAAGCACTTACTGCATTCGGGATTACCTGAGTGGAAAACAACCATACCGGTAATCCAATTGTGAAACCTGGAAGGCTCAAAGTAGCAATATGAGGAGGACCAATGTTTCCATAAGAAGGAAAAACAAATGGTTCCCCTGGAGCAGAGGTTCCTTCATTGGTCATTTCGGGAACTGACGCCATTAAAAACAAAAATCCAATCTAGAGTCCACTAGGGAGAAGAAACAACACACACTAAAAATCTAGTAAGCAAGCAAGCAAACAAAATCTTCTTGCAATGAGCTCACTAGTTGGTGATGAAGTCCAACGTTGCGGGAACAAAGTAAGAAGGGGCGAAGATAGAGCGGGTGGAAAAGTTATGTTGACGACCTGCTTAACGGACTTACACCCTGGTGCAAGCTCCCACACATAATCGTGGGTATACCTTCCAAGGAGCGCGAGTGAGTTTGGCCAACGTCAATTCCAGGTACTGTGAAGACTTGCCCCTCCACAGTCACCTTGTGTAAAGACCCTAGAGATAGGCCACTAAGGTTACCAATCACTACAGTGATGCTTGGGGAAACAGTCGACAGTCCGATCCATGCGCAAGGGCCGGGTATCTAGCCCGAAATCAACTTGAAAGGCTTCCACTCATCGTTGTGGGTATACCTCTCAAGCGACCCCCATAATACGTGCAACCTCTACACCAAGACCAACAAAGAAGGGTGAGTAACTCTACCAGTCTCAATGCGACCTCGTAGATGACCCTTGTGTTAGAAGGGCTTCCCGGGACAAAATGTAATAAGTGGATTTCACCACTCCCTAACGCAATATTCTATGTTTGTTTGCAGCTTTGGAAAGTTATCTTTCACACCTATTCCAAAGCCCTACAATTAATCTAATGTAGGTTTGCTACCAGAAAATATAAAAATTTTTAATCAATTTTTATAAGCGCTTTATTTAATGGCTGTTGTTACTCAAAAGGAAAATGGCGTGGACAATATGGTGTTTTGACCAACTCGAAAGTTATGCAAAGAGATGAAGATGCAATCTTTTCATTTCGATGAAAGCTATGCTACGAGAAGGAGAAAACATTTATCATTCCCATATGCATGATGTCCCAAAATTCATTAAACTCATCAATATAAAGATTCTCAAGAAATGAGAAAAATGTACTGTACACCAATGCATGATTCATGGCCCCCCCTTGGCCATGAGGGGGAATTTTTTTCGGAATTTAAGACCAAAAAATGCCAAGAATCATGCAATTTCGCTACTTTAGATGCAAGGATGCCCCCAATCTAATATAAAGCAAGAAATTAAATCTTTTTGTTTCAAAATTTTCACTAAAAGCAATAATAAACTTTCTTAAAACAAAGAAACCCAAACTAAAAGTTTTCTTTTAAAACGAACTATTCAGAAGAAATCTGATCTTTCCCTAAACAATTCTAAAGAAAACACACGCTTTGTAATTGAAATACACTCAAAGCAAGAGACTAATCCTTCAAAACCAAACAAAGCAAAGATGACTAAAAGCAACTCAAAGAATGTCAAGCAAACTGCAAACAGATCAATATAGGCTCCAAAAGTTCAATCCAGCTAATCAAAGCAAAACTGGGTCATCAAAAGATGACAAGACCCAATCCAAAAAAGTTTACAAATAAGTTCGCATCCTAGCAATAGAGTATAGTACGAGAATTAGGTATTCTCGCAGGCTAGACACTAGTAGGGTGCGAGAATTAGGTATTCTCGCAGGCTAGACACTAGTAGGGTGCAAGAAGTTCGCAATGGATCTAACAACAAGGTGGGAAAATCAATGGTTTTCGTAGGCTGTAGAGAGGTACAGTGCGATAATGTCTGTAATCAAAGAAAATTTTGAAAAAGGATAGGGAATTCAAGTGAACTTCTAGATCCAGAGAGTCTAGATGGATGTCCCACAGACTCGGAAACCAGAAAACAAGCAATCAAAGGAAGGGAAACTAGACTAACTAGGAAACAATCTGTTCCCCAGTGGAGTCGCCAATTTTGTTATCGGATAAATCGGTAGGTGCAGACACTAACTGATCTCCCTAGATCCACCTAGATCTAGAACAAAACACACCAGAACATGACGCTTTGCTTAAGTTTTAAATATTGAATTTACTAACTAAAGATGGATGGGTGACATACTGTTTAAATGCCGCTTCCTCTCACCATCGCCATCCTAGCTCCGTTCCAACGCTCATACAATGATGAACCTGCAAAAGAACGCAACCAACCAAAGTGATAGCAATAACATAAAATCAATATAAACCTATGTATGTGATCAAGGAATCATACAATAAAACACAACAAGCTTTATAGGAAAGAATCATATTACTGTATCATATTAAATATGAAAGAGAGATTACAACCATGGCCTTGATGTCGTAAGCTTCCTTCCAACTTTCCTTCGTTCCCCACACACTTTCACTCCAAGAATTATGAGAGCACAGATCTGATAATATTCACAATCTATCTTGACAAAGGCCAAACTCAAAACCACTCTAACCAAGCTAATAATTCCAAGCCAAATCCAACTTAGCTTATCCCAAAAGCTAACTTTATCCATGAGAGCTCCTCTCCTTTTATAAGTTGAAGAGGATAAGGTGAGGAGGTTAGGATGATCCCACTAAATCATGAAAGTGAGTAAGATCCAAACCATTCGGATGCCACCTCACCATGGACGTTTCTCCTTTTAGAAGATTCGAGAAAACGCTCATTTTTCCCACGTGTAAGCATTCTCGCACCCTGCCTATAGAGCAACCTGTGAACATCTTGCAACCCAGCTATGGTGCAACCTGCGAGAATCAGGCATTCTCGCACCCTGCCTATATAGCAACCTACGAACTTCCTTTTTTATAGGGTTTTTACAAAGGAAAATGCAACTTCTTTTCTCAGGAAAAGTTCTTCTCCCTTCCTTCTTTAGGAACTCAGGCCACTGACCCCTTTGAAGACTACAGACAGGTTTACATCATTAACAGTCATAGGGATGACGAAAATAATGTGTAACACACTGTGCAAGCAATTAAGAAAGGTGTGGTTTTCACGGTTGGTATTTTTAAATACTGGGAGCGATCAAAATCCTCTTGCAGTCCATCTTTGTATGTGATTACTACGACCAGAGAAGCATGACTGCAATGTTGTCTTCGTCTTGTTCCTGATCGCCAATGTTCGACACAGAACCTACCTCCATCACAGCCACAATGACGTATAGGAAAAGGAAATCGTATTTTCTCCTCACATACAAAGATGTTCCGTAAGAGGATTTTGACTCAGGCATCCCTAGTAGTCAATTTTCTCAGCTGCAAATTGCAAATAAAAAAGGAATCTAAACACGACACCGAAACCCGCCCGTCAATGGGGAACGACAGAAGGCCAGTTCCAATCGCGGTTGTAGAATACCAAGCGTACAAACTGCAACAAGACCAATAGGAAAACAAGAACAACAACAACAAGCAAATAAGAAATCAGTGAAGAAGCAGGAAGCAAGCATGAACCAATGAACCAACAATACCGCTAAAGAACAATATAACCCATATTCACTAGAGAGAACATTGCATATAAAGAAAAAAAAATGGAAGAAAATGTATTGTAACAGGCATATTAAGTAAACATTTAAGGCTGTGAGGCCTGTTAGGTAAACATTTAAGTCTGTCAGGACTTCTCTGTAAACAATTAAGAAAGAATGCAATGTGGCAGGTCTGCTACGTACAAAAAAACATTTATTATATTATTTTATAACAATAATTTTTTTTTATTAACGATAGTTCGAACAATACAGGCTATGTAAAAAAAAAAATTATTCAAAGGACAAACTATTATGAAGTCAACTAATAAAAAACTGACTCTCTATCTTCAAAACTTTGGATATCCAAACATTTCAAGAAAAAAATAAAAATTCAGAAACACCGTATATGATAATTTTTTTTGGATATGCTAATGTATCAAACATTGGGAATAACGAAGCTGGAAATAAGACCTCCAATCTGTTATCCAATCAGATAATGACATATATGGTATTTTTTATTATATAAAAATCAATGATTTTAGTTCCCTAGTTCCAACAATAGATATTATGCAAATATTTTTAGTCAAAGGACAAACTAATATGAAGTCAACGGATTATTGATCGCTATAGTCCCTCTATGCCTTCGACAGGGACTAATAATAATCACAAATAAATAACAATAAAAAAATCATTACAACAAATTTCAGTTTTCCTTCTAAATGCATGTTACTGACTAAATTTGAAAATAAATTTATGAAGACTTTAGTTTCTTCATCTTAATTTTGTGAATCCTTTCTCAAATTTCATAACATTGTCCTACCAAAAATATCTAAGGTTTTTTGACATTATGGACCATGTGACATTTACTAAGTAGCAACAACTCAAAATCAAATAGAGAATTTAATATTTTGACTTGTATGCACTCAATAAAAATGGACAAAATTCAGCAATGCCATGAAAATAGATTTGGCGAAACCCTATGATAAAGTAAATTGGTTATATTTAAGATTGTTATTGATTCAATTTGGGATAAATTTGCACTTAGTAAGCTAGATCAAAGGATGACTCTCTTCAACATTCTTTGCAATCCTCATTAAGGGTTTTTCCTCAAGTATTTTCTCTACTACAAGAAGGCTCAAGTAGGAGTGCCCACTATTCCTCTTTTTGTTCCTACTGGTGGTTGAGGGTTTGCGTACGCTGATAAATGAAGCAAATAGAGAAGGGTCTATAAGAGGAATAAAGGTAGTAGGTTCAATTAATTTATCACATCTTCTTTCTGTAGATGATATTATTCTTTTTCGAGAAAGTTCAATTCAAGGGATGGATAAATATAAAGATGTGTTGGACCTTTACTGTAAGGTCACATGGATGGAAGTTAATTATCATAAATCTTATGTTATTTTTCATGGTATGGGGAAAGGCTTAGAAAGGCAAATTCTTGATTTCGATAAAGGTATCGAGTACATAGGCTTCTACTTAAAGCAAAATGATTATAAGTTTTATGACTAGTCGTGGTTATATCGAAATATTGAAGGCAAGGTGACAAACTGATGTTATAGGTGGCTACACTGAGGGGGCATATTAACGTTGGTAAATCTACATTGGAAAGTATGCCACTACACTGGTTATTTTTGGCTCATCTCCCAAATGGGATGTTGAACAAATTAGGAAAAAATGCTTTAGCTTTTTTGTGGACTGAGAAATGTGAAAAGGAAGGGATTGCATTTGTGAAATGGAGCAAAATTACCCAACTAAAGGACTAAAGGAGGCTGGGAGCTAAGGAATATATTTATTTTGGCGAAGCCTTGGTTGCAAGGAGTGTTTGGAGAATAAATCATAATGATGGTATATGGGGTAGAATAATGAGGGAAACATACATGAGAGGGGGATTTGTAGAAGCCTGGGTAAGAATTGAGAGGAAATCTTTCAAATGGGTTTCAATTATATGGAAACACTTGGTAAGGGGATTCCCTCTAGTTGGTAAATGGATAGCTTAGAAACATAGGAAGGGGAATAGAGTTAGAATTGGGGAAGACCAATGGATAGGGTGCACCATAAACTTTAGACTCTTAGATCCAGTATAATAGTTATTCTCCATAATCAAGGTATTTTCAATCTGGTGAATGTAAAATCTACGGGGGAAGGTACTTTTATGGAGGCAAGAATGGAAGGAAGCTAATGAACTTAATCTTCGGAGTGTTTAGGTTGAAGAATGGAATCAATAATGCTCTTAAAACACAATTCTCTTAAATCGAATAACCAAGAAGACGAGCTAAAATGGTGAAAAAACAAAGGCACAGGCACTTATATTGCAAAGCTAGGTTATGCAACAAAAATGGAAGAAGTGGAGTTAGGGGAGAAACAATGGAGGTGGAAAACAATTCTAGAAACTCAACAGTCCCCTAAAGACAAATATTTTTTTGTGGCTTGCCTTGTCAAACAAAATTTTAACTTGGGATAATGGATAGAAGAGAAACTGGCGTGGGCTTGGAAGGCGTATCTTGTGTAAATCAAAAGAGGAGTCAATAAACCGTTTGTTTGTACATTGCCTTTATGCAAGAGATGTTTGGTCCAAAACCCTATTGTTAACAAATGAGAGAAGGACTCTTTGATAAGATTATTTTGAATCATGGTATAAAGACAACCCTATAAAAACTCATAAATCCCTTCCATGTTTTGTATTATGGGGTTGTGGCTCACTAGAAACTCAATGATTTTCCAAGGAAAATACATTCTTCATGCACCAATGTTTCATTAAATGAGATATATCTATGGGGAAATGGAACGTGAAAAAAGTCAAACCTGCCCATAATTTGTAAGAGCTAGTGATAGATAAATCCATGGCTTATGGTTCTTTTTAGGGTGCCTGTCAAGGAACCCCAAGTATTTGTGGGGTTGGGGGAATCTTGTTTTTAAATGAAAGTCATCTTGTTTCTTTCAAGGAGGTAGACGGCAGGAGGACAAACAATAGAGTTGAATTCTTTACCTGATGGTTACTTTTGAAATGTGTAGCTAGTTGTTGGACTGAAAGATCGCGGATAATGGGGAATTCAAAACTTTTGATGGACTAGGCCAATGGAAAACATAGATTCATTGAAAATATAGGATTAAACTTAATTATGCACATAGTTTATGAGGTAAAATTCAATTCTTAGAAATGTCCTTTACTCACATTTTCCACATTTTCCATAATTTGATGTTCTAGTGAATAGCTTATTTAAAGATGCTTTTTCAATGTAGGAAGGGACTTTATCTAAACATGAGGTCAAGGATAAAGTTCTCCTTCAAGTTTTCTTAGCATCTCTATATTGAATTTTTCATACTCATTACAGTTTGGAGGATACAATTGTTTAATTCCGACATGTTGATATTTTGATATTTAGTTAATGGAGTGGACTGTCAAGGCAATAATTTGAATTGTAATGTTTTTTTAAAAAAAAAAAGCACAATTTTAAAGATTCTTTGGCTTCAAGATTACTTTATTAATGCAGTTTTCGGGTCTGTTGTGAGAAACTTTTTTATTTTGTTTTGTTTTGCTTATCTTTTATATCTTTTATATGCTTGAAAGACATTTGACACATCTTCAACCATTTTATTGTAACAAAGATACATCTACTTAAATTATAAATGAACTTCATTACTTTTGATGCAACCATAAAAACATATAATTTAAAGATTAAACAATACATATACCATTATTTAATATATTAGAATAACATTTTTTTTAAACGCAATTATTGCTTATGATAGCCCAATAGACCTATGTATGTTCAATTTATAAAGAATACTTGGGTCTGCGTAATAAAATAAACCAATTTTGCATGCACATTGTAAGTTCAACCAAAAGTCTTTATATAATGTCTTGATCAAAACAAAAAGTTCAACCAAAAGTCTTTTTTAAATAAAAATAAAACAACAATGTAAAGCATGGGAGATATTTATATAAGATCAATGAACAAAAGTCTTTTTTAAATAAAAATAAAACAACAATGTAGAAGCATGGGGAGATACTTATATAAGATCAATGAACCAAAGTAAAAGTTCGACCTAAAGTTATTAAAAATGTAGAAGCCTTCTCCAGTTGGGAAAAGCAAGAATAAAATATGAACCCACTATATGCTTAAATAATATAAATGATATATATTAAAATTATATTGAAATGATGATATGCGATATTTTAGATTTTTTTTTTAATTTTACATTCAAGTTAATTAATGCTTTTAATAAACTTATTTAAAGGTCCCACATTAGGGATATAGTAAAGTTTTTCAAAATTTTAACTAGTGTTTAAGTGTTTGGTTTAAATACTTAGTTTTAATAATATTTTAGGAGGCGAGTATTTAGGTTGAATATGTTTCAAAATGTGATAGCAAATTATACTTTAAAATTTCCTTTTATTTGTTAGTGATAGTTTTTTCCACTTTGGAATTCCACGTTGGAAACCCACCTCAGATACTTCCCCACATAGTGGTTGGTATGGGAGTGATAAAGCTTCGCAGCCCCAAAGGACACAGGTTTCGAACTCATGACCTCTCCCCAAACTGGAAGAGTGTGCGCATGTCTTAACCAATTGTGCTATCCCATGGGACCTATTTGTTAGTGATAGTTGTAGTGGTGAGGTTCATCAAACCATATTGACTTGTTTAGTTTTCTTATTAAATAAGTTTAGAAGTGTTATCATGATTGATAAAAACCAAGTATAATAATAATAATAAATGAATATTTTTGTTTTAATATCGATTTTTTAAATGTTAAAATATTAATTAAATAAAATTAAAATTTATAAAAATATTTAAATTATTATTTTTAAATATTAATTAAATGGAATTAAAATTTATAGAAATATTTAAATTATTTTTTAAATATAATATTATAAATAAATAAAAATTGATTTTTTTTTAAATTAAATTAAAAAAATATTATTATACAATAAATAAATAAAGAATAAAAGAAAATTAAAGTATTTTAAATAGATCATTAAATTAATTTAAAAGATTAAAAGTGTTTCTCTTATAATTAGCTTAAAGAAATAGATCAACGTTATTAAAATAAGAATAAATTCTTGTGATATGGATGTTGTACAAATCCTAAAATACCATTGGATAAAAAAATTTGTCATATTTTTTTTCTTAAAATGTTCTATGTATATTTAAATTAAATTTTAATATCAAACTATTTATTACATTATTGAACTTTATAACTTGTATCTCATCAATACTATAAAAATTAAAAAAAACTTTTGTCTAATATATATATATATATATAAAAAATTATTTCTAAAATGAAACTGGGAAATTCATATTATATAAAGTTATAGCTAAGCTAACAATGAGATTACATCATACTTCATGTTAAAAAAAAATTAAGCAAAATGAGCAATTCCTCACATGCCCAATACAACGCTTACATGTATATCATTTGGCAAAAAGTCCCAGTGCTTCTTGTAGCTATACAACCTAAAATAAATGCCTAGAATTCTATTGACTTAAAAAAACATGATATTTAGCAGAACACATGACAACTGACAACCTCTTCTGGGCCTACATTTGATGGGATAGAGTCTTGCTTCCCAATCTCCGTATCTTCAATCATTTGGTGCACGATGTCCTCTTCCTTTAACTCCCCATGGGTTGAATTCACTGACATTTTTTGATTGGAGGCCCATGACTGGGCTCCCTTGCTCAAATTAAAAACCATATTTCTCAGTAGGTTGCATTCTGCTTCTAGAGTAGCTATTTGTTGTTTTTGTTGAACTAACATACCCATAATTGATGCAAATTGAGAAATGGGTTAATGCTCATTATCATGAACCTTTGTAATCTTTGAAAAGATGGAAGTCCTATTGCACTGGATTGACTCCTCATGGTTCCAAAGAACATGTCCAATTTCTTGTAGCTCCTTGTAATCCATTAGGAGAATACAAAGTCGAGGACATCAGGCTAGGGTCAAATACAAACTGTATACTAGAAACTAAAAGACAAGCCTTCCTACCCACATGATCACCACCAAAATCCCCCCATTTTGATGCTTTTTAAGAGATATAATGCATGAGAACCCAGGACAAAACAAAGAGCCAGACCAACCAAGGAAACGATCCACACTTCCTAAGAATGAGTGCTCAAAGAAATAAAGATAAACCACTCCAATAAGGTATGGGTTGGTAACTTGTGGTTCCTTGTTCCTAATCACCCCGCTTTTAGAGCCATAGCCTCATTGGAAAATCAATCTACTTGTTGATTGTGGTTCCTCATAACTTGATAAAATATAATATTTTGAAAATTGTCAACCTCCTAATAAGATCAAGCTAGTATAGATGTAAGGTTGTAGTCAATTGGAAAGGTTTTCAAGACCATCTGATTAATAATTGCGCTTGAGTCTCCCACCATAATCAATGAGTGAATTCATAAGTCAATAACTATGTGCAAACCTTATAACATGGCATATGTTTCAACTTGGTTATTGGAGGAATTCCTTATGTCCCACACATAGATTAATTCATTTTTATCTGCAGAATCAATGACTATTCTCTGAACTTACCACCCCTTATTATAAAAACAACACATTAAAATAAATCAATTAATTTATTTTATTAAACTTTTTTTTTACAAATCAAAACTAACTTTAATATAATGTAACCATTATTATCCTATTTTAATTAAAAAAATTATTATGCATTCTATTCTATTATATTAATTTATAACTTTATTTAAAATCACACATATTTCTAATTTTTAAAATATTATTTTAATATATATAAATACATTTTTAACATGTTGAAACTTATAACACATATTTATAATTTTTAAAATATTATTTTAATATATATATAAATAAATTGATTTTTTTAACATGTTGAAACTTAGAACACTTTTTTGATGCGTGATTTTGAAAGTTGACTACTTGCAACACTTTTTTGATGCGTGATTTTGAAACTTGACTACTTGCAGTATTGTAACTGAAAAGACACCCATGGTCTTACCTGCCTCTTTGTTTTTTCACAAGTGATTCATTTTCTCTATACAACAAGTAGGAGGAAAATGGAAACCATCATTGGGAAATGATTAGATGGAGAGTTGAACCCAACGAGGAAATGATGGGATGGAGGGTTGAAACCAACGAGGATATGTGTGGCATAAACATTGTTATAACTATTCTTTATATTTTTATATTTTTTTCCAACAAGTGGGATTAATTAGTCTTATTTTTGGTTTAGATTCTTAGTTTTATATGTTAAATTCCTCCTTGCCTCCATTGTATTAGTATTTAAGTTCAAAGGAAGATTAGAAGAGGCAATCATTTTTAAAGAAATTTGTCTTGGTGCATTGGTTGAGTATGATATTTAAGAAGCATTTTTTCAACGACATTTTAAAATCAATATTAAAAAATAATGGTAACATATTGATTGGAGAAAATAATTTGTATTAAATTATGTTTTAATTTTAATTTAGTAAAAACAATAATTTATATATTTTAAATAAATATTATATATGAATAAATTGTGAATGAATAGTAAATTGAATGTATTTAGGAATACTATTCACTAATTAAATTAATTAAAGAGGTAAGTTAATATTTTTAAAGTTGGTTTGGGTAGGGGTACTGATTTAGGAGGATCTCAAAGGGAAAAAATTTAAAGTCCTTAAATCTCAGCAAAAACAATGCCAAGTTGAAGTGCTCATTACAAGCTTTCCAACGATGCAAACGAAGAAGTTATGATCAGTCAAAGTTAAATGGTGATGTCATCATCCATACTCTTGACGTCAACAACTGAACATGCAAAGATGACGTTAGCATGACGTCATGCTGACATCAACATGCTGACGTGACACCTCTAGGGGCTGCCACATGGCATGCAGATTTGGTGTTTTTGGTGGCCACTTGGGCCAATTGGTCACTGACACGTGGCACCACCCAGAGGTCGCCACGTGGCTTCCTGATGCCAGGAAAGCTAGCTGTTGACCGGATGACGCGTAGGCAGATGACTGGACCAACTCGGTGAATGGGAGGGCACCACATGGCACCCCAGAAACGCCCAATGAGGGCTGGGCAACGACCAAACAAAAAAAATATAAAAATTCCCATATCCGGCCACACCCCATAACCGACGACAACTATATTTAAATCTGGCCAACGACCCTCGTAAATCGGTGTATCCACAAAAATCCTGACATTTGTACCCCACAAAAATCTGTGCATCAGTCGTGTCATGAGATGACGAATAAAATTGTTATATGTGGCAGAGGTTTGGGTGGTTAATACTATTATTATATAGTATTAACCATATCACAAAATATGTTATAACAAATGATACCAAATGGGGGATTGCGGGGTTTGGCCCCTGAACCTCCCACCAACCAAATGCCTTAAGTACAAGTGCTCCAACCAACGTGCTAGAAGTGGGTCTTGGTAATACCCACCAACAATTTTGATTTTAAATCATACTTCTGCTAGAGTTCAGAGATCCGCGCCCAATTATTGTCCGGGCACGTTTTCTAATGCAGGTACAAGGGTAATGATTGCATACTAGTGGCACACAAATCGAGGTGAAGAGCCCAGGAGGTCCTGTGATGAGCAATGTCATATTTGAACGATTTGACAATTGTTTCTACACGTTTTCTCCTCACAAGTCTACTGGTGTTGTCTGTTTTTGCATATTGGCAACAAATTTGAAGACCATTTTCAAACTTGAGGTATAATGATGTATATATGCCAATTTTATTGCTAAGAATAATATAAAGTCTTTCCACTTCGAAGCAGGGCCCAAAGATGTAGTCCATATTGGACGAACTCCGTTATTGTGTTATTGTGTTATTGTCTCATTTCTCTTCTTTTTCTCCATATTTCTCCCTTCTTTAATTAATGTTGCTCATAAAGCTTTGAGTCATACTCTTAATTCAATTTATGTAATGTCATCGATGAAAAGATCTTGGATCAAGTTGGTATCGGAGCAGTCTTCTTTGACTTGAATTGCAAGTGGAAATGCTTACAAGGGCCGAGCTCAAAACATGTGAAGGAAAACTTAAGACTTTCAACCCAAAGATTGGATGTGCAACTCGAGGAAGGAAAATGGATGATGAAGAGAGGCGTGCCGAGCATGAGCAGAACTTTCACAATATCTTCTACCAGATGTCAAACATGGTAGACCAATTGTATGCAGATTACAAGAAGAGAGTTTCAAAGAAGGAGAAGAAGAAGAAATCTAAAGAAGAGGATAATGCTTCAGTGAACGATGGAAGTTGAGGAGAGCCTCCTCATCCTCCATAACCATCTTCGAGTTGAAGCTCTTCTTCCTCTTCCTCTCATTCTCATCATTCTAGTTTTCATCCAAGTACTTCTAAAAAGCCATTGTTGAAACTAGATGTGAAATTTAATTTGTCCATGTATAATGGATAATCTAATGAATATAAGCTTAATAATTGGATCAGACAAATTGAAGTTTACTGTCGTGTACAACAAATCGAAGAGGAAGAGAGAAGATCGAGTTGGCTTCTCTTCGGCTGGAAGGCACAACCCTTGTTTGGTGGGAGAACAAACTTCAGAAAGGTAGTAAGCATAATGGTAAACTCCTTTCTTCATGGTTTGAATTTACATCTGTGTTGAAAAATCAATTGTATCCACTGGGGTATGTTCAAAAATCCATGATGGAATGGAAAAATCTAAGACAAGGTAAAGGTCAGAGTGTTCAAAGTTTCACAGAGGAATTTAGGAAACAAGCCCTTGAAGTAAATATTAGATGAGGTGTGTGTGCAAGCAACTCACCTTGAAAGAAGGGAAAATAATGTATAGGAAGATCACAAGCATTTAGAAGACCATTTCAAAGGGAAAGGCAAAGGAAAGGATAAGAGGACAACTACAACAAAGAAGGAGGGAGAAAAATCATCTTGCACTTATTTCTAGAAATATGGGCACGATGATGAGCATTGTTGGAAGTTGCATCCGAAGTTAAGACTGAAGCGATTTGGTGGCCAAAGGAAATAGAAAATTGTTGCTACTGTGCAACATGACCTTGGTTCTAATTCAGGTGACGAGGAAAATATCACAATAGTTGGATTACAAGGTAAAGTTTCCTTGCATACTAGTTCAAGTTCTCAAATTCCATCTCTTGAAAATGATGAAAGGAGAAGTGAATTATTCCACCTAAGAGTAGTGACCAAACACACAAAAGTGGAAACTCTGTTTGGTCCAGGCTCACAAGTTAACTTGATATCTGAAGAGATGGTAAAGAAATTGGGATTAACCATAACACCTCATCAGAAACCTTACGCCCTTGGTTGGGTACATGATAATGCAAGACTTCAGGTTACCAGTTAGTGTAGATTGAGGTTTTCCATTACTTCCAAGTTGATATATGAGGTTGATTTGGATGTGGTTCCTTTGGATATCCATGGTATTGTATTAGGGATTCCATATATTTATGAAAAAAAAACAATCTTCTTTTAGAAAGATAACAAATACCATCTCACAAAATATGGAGTGGAGTATATTGTTAGATCTCACTGGATGGAAGCTAACCTATCACTTATCAGTGTAGGTCAAATGAAAAGAGCTATTCATACTTGTAAGAACCTTGTGCTTATGATTGTAAAAACCAAAGAGCCTGATAAGTCTAATGCTCTCGATGCTCTTAATCCTTTACATAAACATGAAATGCTTGAGATGAGACAGGTTTTTCAGTGGGGAGGTGGACATAAAAAGACCTTTGACACTTTGGAAAAAAAGATCAACCCCACACCAATACTAGCTCTACCAGACCTTCAACAACCATTCAAGGTTGCAATCAGTACCAGTGCAGATGCCATGAGAGCATATATACTTTTTAGACCTCCTAGTGATTCAAGATATTTTCATCGTGAATTATAAAGAATTGTATTAAATGAGCATAAATTAAAGTGCACCATTAAAGAAGGGAAAACTTAAAAATGAAAAGACATAAGCATCATATCTGAACACAAAAACTTGATAACGAAGTTCGTCCCTGGTGGAATACGTCTCCGGGTCCTGCTCTCAAATGGGTAGGCCCTTTCATTAACTCAACAAAAGAATTTGGCAAATACATGAATATACATCATTCAGAAATCAAGCTACAGTAATAATGCTCAGATTAGAAAAAAAAAACATCACCACTGGATTCGTGGTGTCGAATTACCCCAAAATGATTATCTCCATGCTTTGATATGACTTTGGCACTCCCAGGCCCAAGAGAAACACTGTCTCGATTTTTGTGCCCTCTGCAACCTGCAATTATGACAAATTATGCCTCGTAATATGTGCCCACGGTCGTACGGTACAATCACGCCTCTTCTGGCTCTAGGTGGATTTGCAATTTTTAAATAATGGAACTGGTGGATAGTACCAAGCGACATCGATGGAGAGTTGGTTATGGCAGAGTTACTAGAGCGTTGGGTAAGGCGGAGGTTCTGGGATCGAACCCTCCGGACTCCATTTTGGGTGTTGGTTTATATATTGGCGATTCCTCTATCAAACTTCCATCGTTGTCTAATATTGGCGTGGTCCGCTAGATTTGGTGGACCCTCCATATCCTTTTTAAAACCAATTTTGTTCACGGGTCAACATTAAACATTTCCTGGGCTACCATGTGTCGCCCCATGATTGGGCCACGTGGTGGCCACTTATATGACCACCTGTACGCTGATGTGCTTCCCAATCATTTCGTACTAACACATGGTGCTTCTGGATGGTGCCATGTGGTGTCTCCTGTGGGTGGCACATGGCACTTTTCTATTGGTCCACATGGACCCCTGCAAATTCCAATGGACGGTGACATGTGGTAGCCTCCAATGCTGCCACGTGGCATGTTGATGTCAACATTCTGTACGATGACATAACCCTTCCCTATCAGCTGCTGACGTTAGCAGTACAAATGATGACGTGTCCCCTGTTGACCGACCCTACTTGACCGCAACTTTGACCGCGAATATCTTTCAAACCGTAACTCCGTTTGACGAGCCGTTTGCGTCATTAGAAATATTGCGACGTTCTCTTCGCGATCATCTCATTTTCACTGAGTTTTGGGAACTTTGAATTTTTTCCCTTTCTATGTCTGCTGGAGCCATTCTGAGCATTCAGAGTTGCCTCTGTGAGTTCTGAGTTATTCTTAGTCTTCTCTGGATCCTTTTTGGATCACGCCTTCCCAATGAGAGCTTTTTGGACCACCAAAATCTTTCATCAATCAACTGGTAAGTGAGGGAAGAGTCCCCTCACTTTGTCCTTCTCGATCCACTTTGCCTTGCTTGGATGTGTACCTTTTAAGCCTACTCGAAGATAATCAATATCACCCTTGCGTGACGTCCTCATTCTCCTGTCTAGGATGATATATTATTGTAGATCATCCAGGTACTTAGGTGCAAACTCATCAACTGATGGTAGTGAAACTTCCTCATCTTGATCCATGATCACGGGAGGCTAAAAAAGTTTCAAGTTCTCAACGTTCACAACTGAGTATATATGCATATAAGGTGGAGTATATTTTCAGAGTGGTAACAAACAGGCTTACGATATTGCATTAGTACTGCACCCATGGTGTATCAGTTGGCATATGTCTTGATCTCAAAAGACTGTTGAAGATTTGACAGTGCTAATACTGGTGTGGGATTGCTCTTTCCCTTAAATTTGTCAAAATCTTTTTGTTGCTTTCCTTCCCACTGGTTAAGGCATGCAGAGGAGCTGCTATGGAGGAGAAGTTGGGAATGATTCTCCTCCAATACTTGACTGCACCTAAGAAGCTTTGAACTTTGGTTACACTTTTTGGCTCAGGGCAATTTACAATTACATCAATTTTGGAAGGGTCAAGTTTCAATTGTCCTCCTCCTACAATATGCCCTAAGTATACAAGTGCAGTCTTGCCAAATTCACATTTAGACAATTTTACATACAACTTTTCCCTTTTCAAAGTATCCAATACTTGCTTTACATGCCTCACATGCTCATCCCATGTCCCGCTAAAAACAAGAACGTCGTCTAAATATACAATCACAAAGTCATCTATGAAAGGCATGAATACATCATTCATCACATGCATGAAATTTGCTGGAGCATTATAAAGCCCAAACGACATAACCAACCACTCAAGCAATCCCTGTTTGGTTTTAAAGGTAGTTTTCCATGCATCCTGTTCTGCGACTCTGATTTGATGATATACACTGTGCAAATCCAACATAGTGAAATAGACAACATTCTTCAATTGATCAAGCAAATCATCTATGTGAGGAAGAGGGTATCAATTTTTCACCGTGATTTTATTTAAGGCTCGGTAATCGACACACATTCACCATGTGCCATCTTTCTTTGGCACCATCACGATCGAACAACCACAAGGAGATGAACTGGGCCTGATGACCCCTTGATCCAGTAAGCCCTGTACCTTCTTCTTAATCTCTGTCATCTCCACAACTGACATCCTGTACATGCCCACATTAGGAAGAGGAGAATCCTGCTGAAGATGTATCTCATGTTGGATTTCCCTCTTAGGAGGTAATCCATCTGGTTCCTGAAAAATATCATCATACTTAGAGACAATATCAATTAATTCTTTTTTATGAGATGGATCACACCCTTGGAAAGCTTTGGATGTCCTGACATCTTTCTCTATGACAATCATGAGTACATATCTCTTATTAGTGTTGATGAGTCTTTTCATTTGCCCTGCACTAACAAGTGGTATATTTACCCTCATGTTGTGAGCTCTAACAATATATTCCACTCCTCCCTTAGTAAGGTGGTATTTGTTCTCATGTTGAAAGAAGACTCCTTTTCTATCATAAAGATAAGGACTTCCCAACACTATGCCACAAATATCAAGTGGTACAACATCCAAATCAACTTCATCAATCAATTTTGAAGCAATAGCAAATCTGATCCTACATTGTTTGGTGACATTAAGTTTTGCTTTGTCACATACCCAACCAAGAGGATAAGGTTTCAGATGTGGTTTTGTTTCAAGACCCATTTTTTTGACAAGTGCTTCAGATATTAAGTTTACTTGGGAACCCAGATCAAATAGTGTATCTATCTTAGTATGTTTAGATACAACTCTTATGTGAAATAACTCATTCTTCTTTTGTTCATCAACATGAGATTCATCATTGGAACTATAACTAGCACGAAGAAAGTCTTTACCTTGTACTCCAACCGCTGTGATCTTTCCTTCATATCCTGAATCAGAACCAAGATCTTGATGTACTGTAGTAATGGTCTTTGTCTTCCTCTTTCCACCAAACATTTTCGGTTTCTTTTTCGGATGTAGTTTCCAACAGTGTTCCTCATCGTGACCGCTCTTCTTGCAATGAGTGCAAGATGGTTTTCCTCCTTCTCTCATCATTGTAGCGGTCTTCTTGTCCTTCCTTTGAAAATTCTTAAAATTCTTTTGTGGGAAATTGGAAGGTTTCTTTGTGAGATCTTCTTGAACATGTTTCCCCCTATTCTCAAGGTGAGTGGCTTGCACACAAACTTCGTCAAGACTAGTGGGGTTAAACAAGAGCAAAGTATGTCAAATATAACTGTGAAGTGTGCTAATATACTTCGTTAAAGTCTCATAAGAATCCAAAGGAATGTTCAATGCAAGAGATTTCTTCCTAAATTCTTCTGTGAAACTTTGTATAATTTGTCCTTTACTTTGCCTTAAAGTTTTCCATTCCATCATTGATTTATGTAAATATCCTAATGGATAAAATTGCTTCCTTATCACTGATTTAAATTCCAACGATGAGGAAAGAAGCTTACCACACTTACTTCCACCCCGAAGCTTGCTCTCCCACCATACAAGAGAAATGCCTTCCAACCGAAGAGAAACTAGTTGCACTTTAACTTCCTCTTCATCAATATGCTAGACACGACAATACACTTCAACATGTCAAATCCAATTATCTAGATTTTTAGGATTAACATCTCCATTAAACATAGGTAAAGAAAATTTTACATCAAGCTTTAATAATGGTTTCTTAAAAGAGGCTTTATAGCTAGAATGATGAGAATGATGAGAATGCTCAAAGGAAGAAGAACTGGAACTCAAAGGTGAAGACAGAGGCTCAGGAGGATCTCTTTCAGCCCTTTGGTTTACTGAAGCATCATCATATGCATGTGCTTCCTTTTTCTTCCCTTTCTTCTTCATCCTCTTCTCGTAATCTCCATACATTCGCTCGACCATTTCTGACATGCGATAAAAGACCATGTGAAATTTTTTCTCCTGTTCATCACGCTTGTCCTCTTCTGCCATTTTATTCCTTCTGAATACATGACCAACTTCAGGATTGAAAGTCTTTAGAGTTCCTTCACCCTACTTATGCTTGTCCCTAGTAAGCTTTCACACTCAACAATTCAAGTTAAAGATGACTGTTCATATACCAACATGATCCAACATCTTTTCATCGTGACTTATAAAGAATTGTATTAAATGAGCATAAATTAAAGTGCACCAATAAAGAAGGGAAAACTTAAAAATGAAGAGACATAAGCATCATATCTGAACACAAAAAAATTGATAACAGAGTTTGTGCCAAGTGGACTACGTCTCCGGGTCTTGCTCTCAAATGGGTAGGCTCTTTCATTAACTCATCAAAAGAATTTGGTAAATACATGAATATACATCATTTTGAAATCAAGCTGCAAAACTAATGTTCAGTTCAGAAAACAAACATCACCACTGGATTCGTGGAGTTGAATTACTTGAAAATGATTGTCTCCATGCTCCTATCTGACTCTGGCACTCCTAGGTCCAAGAGAAACTCTGTCTCGGTTTCCGTGCCCTCTGCAACCTGCAATTATGAAAAATTATGCCATGTAATCCATGCCTGTGGTCATATGGTACGGTCGTGCCTCTTCTGGCTCAGGGAAAATTTTCAATTTTTAAATAATGAAATTGACGGATAATACCAAGTGACACCGGTGGCGCGTTGGTTATGGCAGAGTTACTAGAGCATTGGGTAAGGCAGAGGTTCCGGGGTTGAACCCTCCAGACTCCATTTTGGGTGTTGGTTTTTATATATATATGTTCGTTGATATGACTGTTGGCTGCTTCGCTAACTTTAGCGATTCCTCTATACTTCCACCGTTGGCTAATATTGGAGTGGTCCGCTAGATTTGGCGGACCCGCCATATCCTTTTTAAAACCAATTTTGTTCACAGGTCAACATTGAACATTTCCCGGGCTGCCATGTGTCACCCCATGATTGGTCCACATGGAAGCCACATATAGACCCACCTATACGCTAACGTGATACCCAATCATTCTGTACTGACATGTGGTGCTTCCAGATGGTGCCACATGGCGTCTCCTGGGGGTGCCACATGGCACTTTTCTATTGGTCCACATGGACCCCTGAAAAGTCCAATGGTGGGTGACACATGGCAACCTCTGGTGCTTCCATGTGGCATGCTAACGTCAACATCCCATAGGATGACATCACCCTTCCCTATCAGCTACTGACGTCAGCAGTACGGATGATGATGTGTCCCTTGCTGACTGGCCCTCCTTGACCGTAACTTTCACCGCGAATATCTTTCAAACTGTAACTCCATTTGACGAGCCGTTTACGACACACTCTTCGTGATCATGCCATTTTCACTGAGTTTTGAAAACTTTTAATTTTTTCCCTTTCTCTGTCTGTTGGAGCCATTCTGAGTGTTCAGAGTTGCCTCTGTTAGTTCTGAGTTATTCTTAGTCTTCTCTGGATCCTTTTTGGATCACTTAGTTTTGCATCTATTTTTTTGAAGAATGTTCATGTTAGCTATGTTGGAAAATATGCTATTGACGAAGTCTTCAAAGATGTATTTGAGAGGCTAATCCATGGTTTGCAGATGAAAATATTTTGGTTGTAGTAAAACCATTCTACCACTTGGGTAAACTTTGTATTCCTACCATTGTAAAAATGCATGTAATTGGAGAATCTTACACTTCTCTTGTATTTGGGAATTTTGGGATAGAGAGGATTGTAATGTATTTGCTGAGGTTATGTTTACCTTGAATAAATGTAATTATAACCATGATTGTAAATGGGTGTGTGTTGTGCATTTTTAAGCCCACTAATGAAAATTTTGGGTTGTACACACCACTCCCTATTCCTTCTCATCCTTGGAAGAGTATCTCCTTGGATTTTGTAGGGGGGTTTCCTATGTCAAAAATGGGTCATGAATACTTTTATGTAGAAGTGGATAGGTTTAGCGGGACATGTGTATTTATGCTATGTAACAAGCAAATCACTACTGAGTGAGTTGCTCACCTTTTCTTTTAGCATGTATGGGTCCATATTGGCCTGCCCACAATCATTATTTTGGATCGAGACATTCGATTCCTTAGGAAGTTTATGTGGAGAATGATGGACACCAAGTTGAAGAGGAGGACTTCTTTCCATCCACAATCGACCGAAAATCAGACAGAGGTTGCAAGCAGAACAATGGTTCAGTTGGTTCAAGGTTACCACAACAAACATCCCAAGTTGTGGGATGATCAGATACAGTGTATGCAACATGAACTCTTCACCATCTTGGAGAGAATTGGCACCAATTCCTTTCGAGATATACCACCGAATATGCAAATATACTTAGTTGTAAACATGAAAATTTACGAGCCTCCAATGATCATGGATCAGTAGGAGAGTGTTTCAATAATGTCAGTGGATGGGTTTGCTCCTAACTACTTGGATGAGTTAACAAAAGATACCATCCTGGACAGAAGGACGAGGACTTCACGTAGGGGTGATCTTTGAGTGGGCCTGAAGGGCACATATTCAAGTAAAGCATAGTGGATTGAGAAAGAGAAAGTGAGGGAGCAATTCCCTCACATGCCTGGTGACTGATGAGGCTTTTGGAGGCCCAAAAGATTCTTAGTGGGGAGGAATGATCTAGGAGGATCTAAAAAGGAAAGAATTCAAATTCCTCAAGTCTCAGCTAAAACAAATCCAAGTCGAAGTTATCGTTGCAAGCTTTCCAACGGTGCAAACGACACCTCAAACAGAGTCTGAATGAAGAAGTTATGGCTAGTCAAAGTTTTGGTCAACCTAGTCAAAGTCAAAGGGTGACGTCGTCATCCATACTACTGGTTGTGTAGAGATGACATCATGCTTGCACCAACATGCTGATGTTGCACCTCTAGGGGCCACCATGTGGCATGCAAATTTGGTGTTTTTGATGGCCACTTGGGCCAATTGGTGACTGACACGTGGCATCCCCAACCTCCAGGTGATGCCACGTGGCACCACCCAGGGGCCGCCACGTGGCCTCTCGACACCAGGACAACTAGTTTTTGACCGAATGACACACAAGAAGATGATTGGACCAGCTCGACGAATGGGAGGGCGCCACGTGGGATCCCGAAAATGCTTAATTAAGGGTTGGGCAACGATCAAACAAAAAAATATAAAATTGGTTGTCGGGTTGGTCGACGGCCCCCATATCTGGCCACACCCCATAATCAATGACAACTATATTTAAATCCAGCCAACGACCCATCTAAATCAACATATCCACCAAAATCCCGATGGTTGTACCCCACAGAAATCCGTGCACCGATCGTGTCATGAGATGGTGGGAAAAATGTTATATATGGCAGAGGTTTGGGTGGTTAATATTATTATTATATATTATTAACCATATCACAAAATATGTTATAACAGGCCCGAAGACCCCCATATCTGGCCACACCCCATAATGGACGAAAACTATATTTAAATCCGGCCAACGACCCACATAAATCGATGTATCCACCAAAATCCCGGTGGTTGTACCCCATGAAAATCCGTGCACCTGTTGTGTCATGAGATGGCAGGTAAAATTGTTATATATGGCAGAGGTTTGGGTGGTTAATACTATTATTATATAGTATTAACCATATCACAAAATATGTTATAAAAAATGATACCAAATGGGGGTCCTTAGGGTTTGACCCTCGAATCTCACACCAACCAAATGCCTTAAATACAAGTGCGCCAACAAATGTGCCAGAAGTGGGTCTTGGTAATATCCACCAACAATTTTGATTTAAACTCAGAATTCTGCTAGAGTTCAGAGGTCCGCGCCCAAGTACAATCCGAGCATGTTTTCGAATGCAAGTATAAGAGCAATGATTGCAAACTTGTGGCACGTAAATTGAGGCGAAGAGCCTAGGAGGGCCTGTGATGAGCAGTGTCAGATTTGGACGATTTGACAATCTTTTATACATGTTCTCTCGCCACAAGTCCACTGGTGCTATCCGTTTTTGTGTTTGGGAAACACATTTGAAGGCCATATTCAAACATGAGGTATAATGATGTCTTTATGCCAATTTTATTGATGAGAATAATATAAAGCCTCTCCACTTCAAAGCAGGGCCCAAAGATGTAGTCCACGTTGGACGAACTCCGTTATCAAGCTATTGTGTTATTGTCTCATTTCTCTTCTTTTTCTCCATATTTCTCCCTTCTTTAATTAATGTTGCACATAAAGCTTTGATTCATATTCTTCATGCAATTTATATAATGTAATCGATGAAAAGATCTCGAATTAGGTACAAATAACATTGTAGAGATGTTATGGTTTTGAAATTATCTCAAATGCTTATAGCTAAAAATTGTGTTTCCAAAATCTTAATTTTTGCATATTATCAAGTAGTGATGAAGTGGGTGCATAGCCTTAACTCATTGGAAACTTTTATGTTGAGACTCATCTTTAATGAAATCCAAATTTTCAAATTTGTATATAATACAATTTTTTTTATCATGTTTTCAGAGAAAGGAATGGGTTGACTAATGCTTTATTGAAAGTTGCTCTTCTATTGGACCCAGGTCAAGGGCATATTTGTAAGGAAGTTGACGGATTTTTCATTCAACTTTTTGTTAAAATGCATCGGGAGCTGTCCTGATCATATATTGATATATACTGGTGATATGATACTTTAGTGTTCGTTCTAATATATAAATGGGATTTTACGTTTGCATATTTTAATGAGAAAAAGTGACTTGAATGGATTATATTTTTTTTTGTTTTTTTTTGTTTAGAGGATATCTATGTATAAGTGTTATATATGATGGAAAAACGATTACTTCTTTTTGGGGAATACAATCTTCTATTGGGAGACCGTCGAAGATATAAATTCCTTTGGTGGAAGAAAAAAATGCTACTAAGCATCTGAAGAATGTAATTTCATTTTTATTAATGAAATTATGTTTCTTTTTTGGAAAAAAGAAAGCAAGAAGAAGAGGAAGAAGAAGAAGAATAAAGTTAGCTGACATTGGTTCAAATTTTGAGATAAAGTTAATAAGATTATGAAGCACAGATAATACAAATTGGAAAGGTTAATATGGAAAAATAGGAAATATTACTCATAATACAACAAAGAAGAGAAAATATAGAGCCATTATAAAATACCATTTGGAAGAGATGAAAAAAAAAGGGGTGAAGAAGAAGTTCGTGTCCTTGCATCAATCATTACGAAGGCACTAATACAATGTTTGATGATGTTGTCTAGGGAGTGTCCAATGCTTAGAGGGCTTGGTTGGATGACCTTGGAAGGTTTTAGAAATGATCAAGGTAAGCTCTCCTAATATTTGAGGCAAATGAGAAGATCTAGTAATATGAGCACATGTATCCAAACTGAACTTTGATCAAGCCCACACTAAGAATGGGTACTCCTATGTGTCCATGTGGTGATGAGTTTCCTAACTCCTAAGTGTGAAGTTACACATAATCTCATTGATCTGGTACATGTGCTCAAATCCAAAGGGTTTGTATAGTGTTAAATGCCTCTAAATGTTAGTGTAGGCTAAAATAAATAGGTAATTAATTTAATGGGGTGTGTCTAGAAGAATCTAACAAGGTATATCATTTGAGAGTCATTGCCTCATGAATGAAAAGAGGTAAGTACCTATATTAGGATACTGAAAGAAGGTGGGAATGGACCCCATAATCATAAAACAAACAATGATATCTCTCATGGGTCTAGTAATAAATCAGGCACTTGAAAATGAAATGATCCTTAGACTCTATCTCTTAGATTTGACATAACTAAGATATTCTCTCATCTCATGGAATATAATGATTAGAATTAATCCAAAGCTGATGAGAACAAACCCTTAATTTGTTGAGCAAGAACCTAAGGCCATGTGGCCAATGGTATTGAGTGTGCTCCGAAAGAATGATAAGCCCATCCTTTAGTTGCTAAAATTTCTCCAAGTAGAAGGCCATCTTAAAACATTAGAGATTCAAGTAATGTATATATAATGTCAATGGTGAATAAGGTGGACAAGGGTGTCCAAAGAGTACTAAAGAAGGGTGAGGTGCTCTACAAAGATACTAATGGATCGAAGAAGATACTAATTTTCTTAACTGTGGAGTTGTAATGAAAAACATAAGTTTCACCTCTTATTAAGAGGATTCCTTGATATTAACCCTGTGAATTTTTAGCCTCATGGTTGTTATCAAATAGAAACAAAACAATAATAGTAGTAGATTATATTTTAATTATTAGCAACAACAATCCAATGGACAATTCAAGAGAAAATATATCAATGTGTTCCAATAAGTTTCAGTCCTCATCATGCATATAATAGATCTGAAAACACTTACGCTAGATTTAAAAACAACAAAAAACATTCCCTTATATTCTTCAATTATAATATTAAATCACTTAATGTATTCACCCTTAACTTATGTCAAATTGAAAAGACATATAGTGTTGGAAATTATAAACCATGAATAACATAGATGGTGGAAAATCAAATATGCAATTTACACAAGTATTGGGTGGCTAGAAACTTCATTAATATGCATAAAGATGAAGTTCACGTACATACCATAGACTTAACCCAAGGCTTGCACAATCCTCTAGCTCCCCAAAACCCTAGCTAGGGAAAAAAATGAAAACATTATGATCCAGGAGGATCCTATATGTTCCAATTAGAAAGCGCCCAGATCGATTTTTTTGCACAATCCTCTATCTCCCCCAAAACCCTAGCTAGGGAAAAAAAAGGAAAACCTTATGATCCAGTAGGATCCCATATGATCCAATTAGAAAGCGCCAGATCGATTTTAAAAACAGATTTGGAATTTATTCATGCCAACAACAATGCAGTCGTGGCATGTTGAGATGCATAGATGGCATGAGGGCACTACCTTTGTTGATGTGACCCCTTTGGCATTACTTTTGTTGATGTGGCACCTTTAAAGGGCAGATTTGTAGGGATTTTGCTTGTCATTTCTCTGTAGCTCTTCCATATCGCATTGAGTTTCCTCTTCCATGTCACAAGTCTACCCTCATCTCTGATATCCAAAGTTTCTTCTTGTAAAGAAATCCATGGGCAGATTTGGAGTTACGTTACACATTGAGAGCTGGCACTAGAATCTCTACTGAATTATCTACATGGTGTAATCATAACACAAGTGTTCTCAGAATTTCGAGAATAATATCTCCCATCTCTCTGTGTTTACAAAAATATGATGGAATTGTTGCAAATTCGTTGTGAAGAAAGCCATCACATCATAGAATTCATGATCTTCCCATATATATGTATTGCTGCTTGAGATACTACATAATCACCTGCTCGCTAGAGCGCATTGTCGTAAAGGCCAAGTCTAGATCATATTCCCTCGTCATTATTTCAATGTCATTTTTTTAATGTCATGCAATTGCGGGAGAAGTTGGAGATCCACGTCGATCTCAATCTCACAACATTGAATTCAAAGAATCTCAAGCGAGCTTTACAATCTGTGATTGTGTCCTACTGATGCAATTTAGCTCTAGGATTTATATTTTTTTGTTCTTCCTACTCAGGATTTGTGTCTTGAAAGTGTTTTCAGCTTTGGATGATGACATGTTTAGCGAGTTGCATATGAAACACAAAGCGTATGATTCTAACGTTGGACAATAAAAACCCTCACTTGATATTCAAAGGAGAAGCCCCATTATTGGGAGAATAAGCAAGCCTGTGTTCATTTATTGTATGAAGAATCCATTGCTATCTTCCTAGAGGACATCAAAGACTAATTTATTGCAGATTGAAAGCATGAAATGATGCATTTTGCATCCCTCTGAATGGGTCAGTTCTTTAATTAAAGAGGACCTAGAGATGTATCCCATATGGGTGAACTCCRTTATCAATTTGTTGAGTATTGCCTATGTTATTTCAGTTATGGTTTTAAATTTTAGTCTTTAAATGCCAATTTTCAATTAATTAAGCCTATTTTAAATGTAATTATGGGAAATTGAGAAGCTGGTCATAAGAATTTGAATTARTAGTTTTTTTTTAAAYGAAGCCTTTAGCACTAATTTCAGATCAAGTTTTGTATCAAAGTTGTTGATCAGGGAGTAACTCATATGTTGATTTGGATTTGCACAAGTGTTTATATTAAATGCTAACCRGATCTAAGCTYGAGTGGGGAGAAGGTTCGATTGAGCAATACAATCTTGAKATTGGTTCAAGACATGCATTCCAAAGACAAGAAATGGAATCTAGAAAGGAAGAAAACCCATTCGAATCTGAAGCGATGTTTAGGCAAGCCTTTTTGGAGATGTGGAAGAATTATAGAAGGAGTGACAAAAGAACGAGGAAGGCCCAAGTCAAGGTAAAGGAGAAGGATATGGTGGTGACCCTTCTAAAACTCCTCCATCTCCATCCTCTCCTTCAAGTTCAAGTTCCTCTTCAATTCCACAGAAAAAAAACAACCATAGAAAGTTGATTCTAATTTTCCTATATATTGAAATTTGATTTGCCAATGTATAATGGAGAGCTTAATGTAGATAAATTGGATCATTGGATCAAACAAATTGAATTATATTGTAGGGTTCAAAAATTGTATATGAAGAAACAAAAGTCTAGCTAGCTATTCTCCAACTAGGAGGCACAATACTAGTTCAGTGGGAGAGTAAGAATCAAGAAGATCTTCTTAAGAAAGGTAAAATGGTATCTTCCCGATATGAATTCATAGTTGCATTAAAGAAGATATTTTATCCTTTAGGGCATAAGCAACAAACAATAATGGATTGGCATAATCTAAGGAAAAATAGAGGACATAATCTGCAAGACTATACTAGAGAGTTTAGAAACAGGGCATTGAAATTGGGCATTCCTCTTTATACATAAGAAACTCTTTTGAAGTACATTGGCGATTTGCATAGTTATTTGAGGCACAATATTCTTGTGTTTAATCCAACTAATATTGATGAAGTTTGTGTCCAAACAACTCATATTGATTCAAGGGGAAATAATGTCAAGGACAACTTCTCAAAGAAATGAGTTCAGCTAGTTGAAGGCATGCACAAAGGAAAGGGTAAAGTGAAACAAACAACCACAATGAAGAAAGAAGATGAGAAGCCTTCATGTTCACATTACAAAAAGGGAGGACATGTTGAGGCCAAATGTTCGAAACTCCATCCAGAACTAAGACCAAAGAGGCTTGGAAATAAGAAGGGTAATAAGAAGACCACTACAATACAACAGGATCTTGGATTGGATTCGAGTGATGAAACCAAGATCACCACCATGGGAATACAACACACATATTATTATGCTATTTCTAGCACTAACACACTCTTTAACATATGAAACTTTGCATGATGAAAGGAAAATAAGTGAGTTATTCCATATTAGAGTTATCTCAAAACATACTAAGATTGATACACTCTTTGATAGTGGTTCGCAACCTAATCTTATTTCTGAAGAAATTCTTAAGAAATTGGGACTTGAAACTAAACCTCATACAAAACCATATCCTTTATGATGGGTACGTGAAGGTGCTAAGTTACAAGTATATAAACATTGTAAGCTCATATTTGCAATCACCTCTAATTTCATAGATGAGGTCGAATTAGATGTCCTACCACTTGATATTTGTGGAGTTGTTTAGGGAAGTCCTTATTTGTATGATAGGAAAGCTATCTTCTACAGGGAGGATAACGAGTATCATCTTACAAAGGATGAGATTGAGTATATTGTAAGAGCCCATTGTGTGAAGACTAACTTGTCTCTTGTTACTACAGGACAAATGAAAAGGCTTGTAAATGAAAGAAAAAATTGTGTACTCATGATTGTAAAAGATGACGACGATGATAAATCCAAAGCTTTCAAAGGATGTGATCCTAAACATAAAGATTAATTAGTTAATATTATTTCTAACTATGATTAAGTGTTTAACAAAACACATGGATTACCTCCAAGGAGAGATATACAACATGAGATTCGGTTGCAACAAGATGCACCTCTTCCTAACATTGGCATGTACATGTTATCCGTGTTTGAGAATTAAGAAATAAATAAGCAAGTTCGAGAGTTGCTCGAGAAAGGAGTCATCTGACCAAGTACTCCTCCATACAGATCACCCATTGTGCTGGTGCCAAAGAAAGATGGTACATGGAGATTGTGTGTGGATTTCTGGGCATTGAACAAAATTGTTGCAAAGAACCATTACCCTCTTCCTCATATTGATTGTTTGTTGGATCAATTAAAAAATGAAACTTATTTCACTAAGTAAGAATTGAGAAGTGGTTATCATTAAATAAGGATTTTTGAAGATGATATTTGAAAATCTGCTTTCTAAACAAAAAAAGGTTTATTTGAATGGTTGGCTATGCCTTTAAGGATTTGCAATGTTCCCTCTACTTTCATGCGGGTTATGAATGATGCATTTAGGCCATTCATAGATGATTTTTTAATAGTCTACTTAGAGTATATACTGATTTTCAATAAAAGTTGGGAAGATCATGTAAATCATGTTAGGAAAGTCTTAGATGTTTTGAAAAAGGAGAAATTGTGCCTAAAGATGTCAAAATCTGAATTTGGGAAAACATATTTAGTTTATTTGGGCTATATAGTAGGAGGTGGTGAATTGAAATTGATCCCTCTAAAGTTGAATCCATTATGAAGTGGCCTAAGCCTAATAACATAACATAAGTTAGAAGCTTCCCGAGGACAATTCAGTATTGGAGGAAGTTCATTTCTAAATTTTATGTTATTTCATCTTCTTTACATGCTTTGAAAACTACTTAGAAGGTCTTTCAGTGGTAAGGTAAACAACAAAAATCCTTTGAGAACTTGAAAGTAAAAATCAGTACAACCCCAGTTCTAGAATTTCTAGATTTACAAAAACCATTTGAGATTGAAACCGATGCAAGCGATTATGCCATGGGAGCAGTGTTAATACAAAGGAGGAAAGCGATTTGTTACCATTCTGAGACTTTCACTGACGTGGTAAGAGATTATCCTACTTATGAAAAAAAATGTATGCTTTGGCTCAGAGTGTGAAGAAGTGGAAACACTATTTGATGGGGAAAGAGACAATCATCCATACAAATCAACAACCTTTGAAATATCTCCAATCACAAACCAATCTACAATAGTCACGCCATTTCCGGTGGAAGGGATTTTTGCAACAATTCCATTTGGTCATTAGGTATAAGAAAGGTATACAAAAAAAAGTTGTCGATATGTTATGCATACCTTGTGTTAATGCATCCATTGTTTTATAGCATAGTTCATTAGCTCATGAAAGTTACATTGAACAATATGCTAGAGATGAAGATTTTAAGGATGTTTATGAAACACTAATCCATGGTACTAAAGTGGAAGAATTAGATTATCATGTACATGAAAAATTGTTATATAATCTTGGTAAATTATGTATTCCATGAGATGAACGAACGAGTGCATGCAATCAGAGAAGCAAAAACTTCTCTCATTTTTGGTCATTTTGGTATAGGAAAAACAATAGCTTAGTTACAATGATATTGTTATTGGCCTCATATGTATGAAACTGTGCCCAAATATGTAAAAGGATGTGTGATGCGTGCCACTATCAAGCCAAGTAACATAAAATTGGGTTTATATATGCCACTTCCTATACCTTCTCATCCATTGGAAAGTGTTTCTATAAATTTTGTAGGGGGTTTACCTATGTCCAAGTAAGGTCATGATTATTTATATGTTGTTGCAGATAGATTTAGAAAAATGTGTGTTTTAATGCCTTGTAAGAAACATGAAACATGTGACAGGAGAAGGGACTGCACATTTGTTCTTCTAGCATGTATTGGTTCATTTTGGTTTGCCCACATCCATTATATCTAATCAAGACTACCACTTACTTGGGGAATGCTGGTCAAATTTGTGGGGGTTAATGGACACTAAGATTAAGAAGAACACTAATTTTCATCCACAGATTGATGGAAAAACGAAATTTCTCAACATGATAGTGATACAATTACTCTGAGGATATTATAACAAGCATCCTTAGCTTTGGGACGAATAGTTGTATTATGTACAACATGCCTATAACCATGTTGTACATTATTCTACACATAGGTCTCCTTTTAAGACATTTTTTTTGATATTTGCCTTAGTCTCCTCTGGACTTCACTCTTGGGAAAGATTTAGTGGTAGATGGACATAATGATGCAGACGAAGCCAATAAATTCATTCAGAAGATCCAATTTGTTCA
Organism: Picea engelmannii; assembly: GCA_009831015.1. Taxonomy (NCBI): domain Eukaryota; kingdom Viridiplantae; phylum Streptophyta; class Pinopsida; order Pinales; family Pinaceae; genus Picea; species Picea engelmannii. Next base: position 66,747 of record ML819944.1, on the reverse strand, counting down.
TCAAGACATACATGAACAATTGGAAAAGAGCCAAGCTACGTATAAGGTTAGGCATGACAAACATTGAGCCGACCATCACTTTCAAGTTGGTGATCAAGTTTGGCTATACATTAGCAAATAACGCCATAAAGGTGAAGGTGAAAAGCTCAAGCAAATCATGTATGGTCCATTTAAAATTTTGGAAAATATTGGTGACCATACTCTCTAGTTGGAAAAGATTGGTGACCATGCTGCCAATCATGTATGGTCCATTTAAAATTTTGGAAAAGATTGTTGACCATGGTGACCATGACCTCTATATATGAAGATGTATTCTGTGGTTAATGTTGAAAACCTTAAATTATATTATTCTCCTATGATCATGGATCAAGATGAGAATGTTAAAATTCCTTCTATTGAATATTTTTATCCTGAAGATCTTGATGAGTTGCGAGAAGATGCTATTCTTGACAAAAAGGTGAGGACTTTGTGAAGAGGTGATGTAAAATACCTTCATGTGGGTCTAAAAGAAATGCATCCAAGTAAATCACGATGGATGGAAACTTAAAAAGTGAGGGAGATGTACCCTCATTTATTTTCTAAATGAAACCAAACTTTTGGTGGTCCAAAAGCTTCTTAGTGGGGAGGAGTGATCCAGGAGGATCCCCACCCGATCCAATCAAAAAGTGCCTAGATTGATTTTAAAAACAGATTTGGAAGCTGTTCACACCAACCAAGCAATGCATCTATGGCACGTTGAGATGCGTAGATAGCACGAGGGTGTTGTCATTGTTGATTTGGTACCTTTGGAGGGTGGATTTGGAGGGATTATGCTGATAAATCCATGGATGGATTTGAAGTCACACTGCAGATCGAGAGCTGAAACTTGAAGCTCGACCGAATGATCTACATGGCAGACTCGAAGCACAAGTGTTCTCACAGATTCAAGGAGAATCTCTCCCATATCTCCATGCTTGGAAAAAATACTATGTAATTGTTGCAAATCTATTGTGAAAAAAACTATCCTATCATAGAATGCATGATCTATCACAAATTCGAGGATAATCTCTCCAATCTCTCTGTGTTTGGAAAAAATACGACGAAATTGTTGCAAATTTGTGGTGAAGAAAACTATCCTGTCATAGAATGCATATATATATATATATATATATATATATAATTGGGGCAGGGTTACCTATTGGTGAATCTTTAACTTTAGGTCTTTTCCAATTTGATCCAATTGTTGAATATCAAAATATTTCAATTTTTTATTCATATATCTAGGGAATAGTTGCTTCAAGACAAATTATATCTCCCTAGATATACCCATCTTGTCAGAGATTTCTTTCTAATATTCCATGAAATGGAACCAACCATTTAATGAACCCAAAAACCAATTATTTGTTGCTCGAGATATTGCATAATCATCTCCTCCTTGGAAATCTTCGCTATAAAGGACGAGTCTAGATCATATTCCCTTGTCATTTTTTGAGTTGAATGTGAAACACTGAGCATATGCTTCTAATGCTAGACAAGAAAAATCCTCACCAAATATTCAAAGGAGAAGCCCCATTCTTGGGAGAATAAGCAAGCATGTGTTCATTTATTGTAGGAAGAATCCATTGCTATCTTCCTAGAGGAAACTAGAGACTAATTTATTACAGATTGAAGGCCTGAAATGATGTACTTTGCATCCTTCTGAATGGATCAGTTCATCAATTGAACTGGACCCAGAGATGTAGCCCATATCGTTGAACTCCATTATTAATTTTTTGAGTATTTCCTGTGTTATTTTAGTCATGGTTTTAAATTTCAGTCTTTAAATGTTGAATTTTAATGAATTAAGCCAATTTCAAACGCAATTGCAGGAAATCGAGAAATTGGTCATAAGAATTTGGAGTAGTGGGTTTGTTTAAAAATGAATATTTTAGCACTAATTTCATATCACCTTATCTCAACCAAGGAGATCCAACGAGCATGCATCAAACAAACATATCCTCCAGGGAAAGACATCTCCTCTCCTTTTTCACTTAAAAAAGTATAGCTATGCTTTCATCTCAAAACCCTAATCTCCAAGTATCTAAGGGATGAAACCCTAACCCTAGTCTTAAAKATGCTCCATCAAGCTCATTAAACCCTAACAACTTCAAGAGAGAGAGAGAGAGAGAGTTCAAGTACATATGAAGATCAAAGAGAGAGAGAGAGAGAGAGAGAGAGAGAGAGAGAGAGAGAGAGAGAGAGAGAGAGAGAGGAGAAGTGGTGCTCTCCTTGATCACATCTCTACAAAAGAATGAAAAAGAGTGAATGAATGAAAGACCATCATATCCAACATCTTCTTCACAAGAGTAAACCCTAGTATCTAACAAGAGCAAGATCCCTACAAAGACATCCTTTTCCCCTTTCATAACTTCTCCTAGGGTTTCCTCATGAACCCTAGTGACTAACTCCAAGAAGACAAATACAAAGAGAAGAGTGCAATGATGATGATGAAAGGACCATCTATATATACAAGAGATAAGGGAGGCCAACCATTGATTTTTTAGCTTCAGGAGGTATTCCCATAATAGGCCAAGGTGTGAGGCATGTGGGAATCTTTGTTGGCACCAGATTATCCTTTCAGTTTGGTGAAAACCCTTTGGATTTCAGTGTGGGGGCTTGATGGGTTTGGTGATGGGATTTTTGGGCTTGTTTTGGGGCTTCACACCCACAAGGAAAACCAAATTTGATGTTGACTTGTGGAGGGGATTCTATGGTGACCCCCAAGGATTGTATATAAAGGAGAGAGTTCATTGTGACATCTCATTGTATCATATTGTGGATATCATGTAGAGTGTGTGGAGACATGATGGAGCTGGCATAAGTGAGTCTGCACTTGTGCTAGGAAGCTCAGTGATTTCAACAAAGGAGATTTTTTCTAGGGTGGAAAATTTGGCCTAGGGTCGAGGACTCTCTATCTTCTATTCTTAGCAGGGAAAAGCACACCACACATGTGGGAGAGAGAGGAAACTTCAAAAGGAAGATATTGAACGAAGTGGAGTGATCCGTACAAAGTGTCCATACAATTTTTTGCATGTATGCGGGTTGTAGTGGGAACAATCGTGTGCGTACGCGGGTTGCTATAAGAATAGTCACATACATTCGTGCAAGCTCTTCTGGGCAGGGGAAGGTCTGTACAGGTTGACATCAGGTGACCACAACAAGTTGTACAGGTGGTCTGCAACATATTTGTGGGCAGAGGATATTTCTAGAATATAGTTGAGGTTTGGTATTTTGTTTTGTATTGGAATTACAAGGTTGTCCTCATATTTGGTGATATTGTATTGGTTTAGAGGATTGGATTTTTGTCCTCAGATTTGAAGGATTGGATAAAGTTATAGAATATAAATATTGTGATTCTTGTGTATTGATTATTCATCTATGATATTATTGTTTTCGATGCATATGTTTTAGTCAATAATTTTAGTGTAAAGTTGTTCAATGATAGTTAGATCACTAGGAAGCAATTTTCATATATGAAATTAGTCACATAGAGTTGCATGTGAAAATTGACATGGTGTCAGAGCTTGGGATATGAAGAGAAGGGGATCATATTGAGACACAGTTTTGGATACAACATTAGAAGAGTGTTGTACTTGTTACAATCAAGTCACCATGGAAACTTGACTAGTGGATAACAGAGCTTGTCATCATATGACAGGGTCACAAAAATCACTCACTAGTCGAACAGAGCAGAACTCACGATTTCAGGTGTACATTGTAGACAATTCCAAGTATGAATTCAAGGGAGTTGGAACAACTTCGTTTTAGCTGAAGTCTGGAAAGCCTCTCAAGATGAGTGAATCATTGTATGTAACTGGAGTGAAGAAGAATCTACTCTCTATCTCTGCCATGGAGGACATAGGGTATGCAGTGGAATTCATTGATGGAAAGGTTCTTGCCTCACCAAAGAGTTTGAGTCTTGATTATGTGGAAGTCATTCGAACTCATGATGGTAGTATTTACAAGCTAACAAGTCAGGAAAATCATGCCCTAGTGCATGATAATGATAACCCATGCGAACTTTGGCATAGGATATTGGGACACTTGCATCACCAATCTCTACCAGTATTAAGAAATATGTTCACAGGTCTCCCAAAGTTTGAAACTTAGCATCAAGGAGTATGCATAGGTTGTGCACTTAGCGAGAATTCCAAGGCTACTTTTCAAAGCAGTGATAGTAGGTCCAAGATGATCTTGGACCTGGTACATTCAGATGTGAGTGGACCGATGTCAGTTCCATATAATATGGGTGGTCACCGGTATTATGTGATTTTCATTGATGATTATTCCAGGAGGTCATGGATCTACTTCATGAATACCAAGGATGAAGTCTTAAGTTGATTTAGGGAGTTTAAGGCTCTGGTGGAAAATCATAAAGGGAAGACGATCAAGGTCCCGAAGTCAGAAAATGGGGGTGAGTATACCTCCAACGAATTCACAATTTTTTTTAAGAAAACAAGGATTAAGAGGGAGACTTCAGTGCATTAAAACCCTCAAAAGAATGTGGTTTATGAGAGGAAGAACCAGACCATACTTGAGGCCACCAGGGAAATGTTGCATGACCAGGATCTACCCTTAGAGTTCTGGGCATAAGCATGCAACATGACAGTTTATGTTTAGAACAAGAGTCTTAATAGGATCTTGGAGGACAAGACTCCGGAGGAGGAATTCATAGGAGTGAGACCAAAGATAGGGAATTTGAGAATATTTGGTTATCCAATATATATCCATGTTCCTAAGGAGAAGAGGACAGAGTTATAACCTTCTAGGAGGAAGGGTGCGATTTTGAGATACAGTGAGACTTCAAAGGCCTACCAGATCTACACTCCAGAACAACGGTATGTTGAGGTTAGTTGAGATGTCATATTTGAAGAGGATTTGGATTTCATGAGCTCTCATCCCAAAAGGTGGTGAGGAGCAAGAGGCTCCAAAGTTTGAGGAGAGTACAATCCCATTCAGTATAGGGGAGAGACCCTCATATCATGAGGAGGAGTTAGAGGAGGAGGATCTAATAGATCCTCCTAGTAGCCAAGACACGAGACCTAAATGGATTCGAGAGCCCCTAAAGGATGCCGAGAGACATACAAACCCCAGAAACACCTGCAAAGAGAGAAGACCACTAGAGATATTTGGCTCATATGTGTCTCTTATGAGTAACATTATTGATTCCGAGCCTTCTAGTTTTAAGGAAGCAACAAACCAATAGGTTTGGAAGGATGCAATGATGGAGGAGTACCAATCCATCATGAAGAATGACATATGGGATATAGTTCCGAGACCAAAAGGGAAGTCAATACTAACTTCCAAATGGATCTACAAGATCAAGTATATTGTAGATGGTAGTATCGATAAGTATAAGTAAAGGTTTGTAGCAAGAGGGTTCTCCTAGAAAGAGGGAGTAGACTACGAGGATACTTTTTGTCAAGTGTACAGATATACTTCTATCAGGAGGGTTATTTCTCTTTCTTCAGTAATGGGATGGAAGATTCATCAAGTGTATGTGAAGAAAACTTTCCTCAATGGTGTAATTGAGGAGTAGGTGTACATAGAGAAACCTCAAGGATTTTAGGTACATGGGAAGGAATCTCATGTTTGCATATTAAAGAAAGCCTTGTATGGACTCAAACAGGCACCTCATGCATTGTACTCAAGGATTGATGGGTATTTGTAGAGCTTGAGCTTCACTAAGAGTGAATCAGACCCCAAACTATATCTATTACAAGTTGGTAAGAGTATTATTATATTAGTATTATATGTCGATGATCTATTCCTCACAGGGAATGAGGAACTCATTTCCAAATGAAAGAAGTATTTGGCTTCAGAGTTCGAGATGAAAGACATTGGGTTGATGCATTACTTCTTGGGATTATAGGTGTGGAAGCAGTCATGCAAGATCTTCCTAGGATAGGGGAAGTATGTAGTTGATATAGTGAAGATATTCAGAATGATGGATTGTAAGTCCATGTCTACACCTATGAACACCTATGACCACCAATCTAAGAATTCCGGGAGATTCAGATTCAGACTTGGTGGATCCCTAGGTAGTTGATTGACTTGTTTATGTACCTAGTTAACACTAGGCCAAATATTGTTTTGCTATTAACACCTTGAGTCAGTTCATGTTTGAGCCGAGGCAGGTGCATTGGGTGGTAGAAAAACATGTGCTTAGGTACCTCTAGGGTATAGTTGGATTTGGTATAAGATATGTCGGGAGTGATGGAGTGAGGTTGCATGGATACTCAAACTCAGATTGGGCTGGTAGTGCAATTGATAGGAAGAGTACTTCTAGTTCTTGCTTCAGTTTTGGATCAACATTAGTTTGTTGGTTTAGTAAGAAGCATATGTCTGTGGCACTCTGTTTAATAGATGCAGCGTATATGGAAACCAGTTTGATGAGTTGTGAAGCTATTTGGCTTCACAAGCTTCTTGCAAGGTTATTTGGACATGAGTTGGAGCCTACAATGATTCACTGTGACAATCAGAGTTATATCAAACTCTCAGATAACTCGATGTTTCATGATAAGTTGAAACACATTGAGATCAAATACCACTTCATTAGAGAGAAGGTGTAGAAGGGAGTTGTGAATCTACAACACATTTCCACAGACGAGCATATTACATATATTATGACCAAACCTCTAGTGAAGGAGAAGTTTGTCTACCTCAGAGACAAGCTAGGAGTGGTAGAGAATACCTCCCCCTCTAAGAGGGAGTGTTGATTTTGTAGCTTTAGGATGTATTCACACAAGAGGCCAAGGTGTTAGGCATGTGGGAATATTCGTTGACACCAAATTGGCCTTTCGGTTTGGTGAAAACCCCCTTGGATTTGAGTGGGGGGCTTCATGGGTTTGGTGATGGATTTATGGGCTTGTGTTGGGGCTTCACACCCACAAGGAAAGCCTAATTTGAGGTTGACTTGTGGGAGGGCTTCTATGGTGTCCCCGAAGGATTATATATAAAGGAGAGAGGTCATTGTGACATATCATTGTATCATATTGTGGATATCATGTAGAGTGTGTGGAGACATGATGGAGCTAGCATAAGTGAGTCTGCACTTGTGCTAGGAAGCTTGGTGATTTCAACAAAGGGAAATTCTGATAAGGTGGCAAATTTGTCCTAGGGTCGAGGATTCTCTATCTTCTATTCTTGGTAGGGAAAAACACACTACACATGTGGGAGAGAGAGGAAACAACAGAAGGAAGATATTGTATGAAGTGAAGCGAGCCGTACGAAGTGTCCATACAATTTTTCACATGTGCGCGGGTTGAAATGCGAATAGTTGCATACATACACAGGTTACTATAAGAACAATCAAATACATTCGTACAAGCTCTTTAGGGAAGGGGAAGGTTCGTACATGCTGACGTCAGATGACCTCAATAGGTTGTACAAGTGGTCTGCAACAAATTTGTGGGTAGAGGAGATTTACAGAATATAGTTGAGTTTTGGTATTCTATTTTGTATTGGAAGGACAAGGTTTTCCTCATATTTGGTGATATTTTATTGGTTGAAAGGACTGGTTTTTTGTCCTCATATTTGAAGGATTAGATAAAGTTACAAAACATAGATATTGTGTCTCTTATGTGTTGATGATTCATCTCTAATCTTATTGTTTCCGCTGCATATGTTTTCAGTCAATAATTTCAGTGTAAAGTTGTTCAGTGATAGTTAGATCACTATGAAGCAATTTTTAGATATGAAATTAGTCACATAGAGTTGCATGTGAAAATTGACACCAACAATACATATGTGGGCCAATTCCCTTACAAGTAACCTACAATAACACATGTAGGCTCATGAATGTGGAGTGATACACTCCAAGAGTACACATGTCAAGCTCCAAGGGGATGTCGTCCACAAGTAAGGTTCCAAATACAAGGGTAATCCATGAGTTGTGTCCGATGCTCCACCTACAAGCCTCAAAAGGCTCCAACAATCTTCCTAAGCCATGTACTCAACTGGGTACACTCCCCTTATATGAACACTGATGCAACCTAGGTGTCCTCGAGTGTTAATGTTCATATTGGTCAAGATCCAAACAACAACCTCACGAGGATATGAATCCCCCTGAGTTTTTATAGAGGTGGTACTCCTCTTCGGTGAAATGTTGAAAGATTATTTATATGACTCTACAATAAATGCAAAGGGTGAATGCTAAAAATAAAACTCCGAAATATCTCCCAACAAAGATTTGTATATACAAATTTACAACCCTTATATACAATTATACAAATACACATCATATCATTTGAAGAAAGAAAGGATAAAGTGTGTCAAAAAATATTTGTATCCACAAGGTTTTGGAGTCTCCTTTCAACAAACATTATGTCTTTCTTATAAAATAAAATGAATCTGGAATCTGCTATGACTTTTGGAAGATAAAAAAAAATGAAATGGATAGGTCTTCAAAGAACTTTAAATGAGTGTTTCTTTGGAACTCAAAAAATATTTTGATAGACAATACATTTGAAATCACATTATTTCAACTCAAAGTATGAGAAATCACTAATGTAGTGCCCCGAAGTAGTTCTTTGCAGAAAAAAATTATAATAATGTCTCAAATATGACAAGTTTAATGATGTCAGAAACAAGAGGGTTGAAACAACCTCTATAAAATCTCAATGACAACTAATAAATTGAATAAGATAACAATTTCCTTTTTACAAGGAGGGACCTTGCTCCTCTGGACTTGAAATATTACAATTTGATTGAAGAACTTAGATAAAGAACTGCTCAGACCCAATCTTCCTGTTTGTTTGACAATGCATAAAATATTTGATGGAAGGAAACAAAGAAGAAGAAAATGTAAGGAGAGAAAAGTTGAAGCAGGTCAATTCATAGAATCTTGGAAAGATAGAGCTTTGTTTCCTGTAGACTCTCGCTATTGTAGACATTTCTGACTGCTAACCGCTTGATGATATCTAATTCTTGCCTGTAATCTGCTCTTAAAACTTCTTGAATTAGTTAGGGAAAACTTCTTGAAGTAGTTAGGGTTTTGTCTTTCTAGAATTTTCCACATGTGTCGTTTTTGGAGTAACCACTTTAATTAATGCTTCATTGAAGTCTCATTAATGAACTTGAGCCATTGGATTTTTTTCCTTCAAGTGGGGCCCATTTCATCTTTGATAAAAGTTTTTCTTTTTAATAAACTTTTGTTTTCAAAATTTTAAGTTGACTTCCTTTTTAAAACTGGATTGTGTTTTAATTTTATGAGCAAAATATTTGACCTTTCAGCCATGGAAACCATTCTATATGCAATATTCATCATCCCAAATTTCCAACGAGTCCTTGTGAGTGAAATTTGGAGCTCTGGATCTCAAGTTATAAGCTCGAGAAGTTGAGGTTCCAAGAAAAATTACTAGCAAGTCATGCAAACAAAGATGACTATTCTTTCGATATTTAGAAGAATTTTGGCCAAATTTAGCCCTTAAAACCTATTTTATCATCTTCCTCGTTAAACTACCTTTCCATCGGGGTATATTTTTCCGAAACGAAGGTCGAGAAATCAATATATGAGCTCGCGAAATTGGAGGCTCGACCATCGTCCATCCAATTCGTGGATCATTCTCATCCATTGATTTTAATTCCTCCTGTTTAAATCAAATATCACATGCGTTGTGGAGATGAAGAGTTTAGAATTTATAATGAAAATTCCTCCTTTACATCCATGTGTGAAACAAAGGAATTATGAAAGACTTGGTGAAGTGCTCATGCCTAAGGAAATTAGATGACTTAGTAATAATTTTGATGGCCCACTTGCCCAATTAATGTCCATTCATTTCCTAGTCAACACCGAGTCATTGTCCATGTGTCACTTGGATACCATTGGTTGCCACATGTCATCACGTGATTGGTCAAATCTATTGGAATTAAACTTAGGAAATAAGTTAAGTATGAGAGAGTGGGGAGATATGACGAGTGGGGGGGGGGATATGGTAGGTCAGTGGTGTATTGCAGGGGTAGGAGGTGGATCGGATGTGAGTGTCATGGCGCGGTGAGGGATATGGAGAGATGAGGAGGGGAAAGGAGAAGGGACATCTAAACCAACAGAGGAGAGATAATGGGGTGTGGAGGAGTGATGACGTAGGAGAGAGGATTGGATGTAGAGGAGGTCGCAGGGGCAGAGGAGAAAGGAGAACATGCATTCGAACCCACAAAGAAGAGAGGTAGTGTAGGGAGGGGGAAGGGAAAATTAAAATAAGTCTAAGTAAAGTTGATTGGCCAAACGAGTGAGGGGAGGAGTGGAGTGAAGAAAGGAGGAAGGGATGAGTGAAAAAAAATAGAAATCTAAGTGTGGTAGAGTATAAGAGAGGAGAGAGATTATAAGAGAAGAGAGTTCTTGAAATAGACTAAGTATAGTATTAGAGTATAAGAGAGGAGATTTAAGAGAGCATAAGAGAGGAGGAAGAGTATAAGCGAGTATAAGAGATGAGAGTTAAGAGAGTATAAGAGAGGAGGAAGAGTATAAGAGATGAGAGTTCTTGAAATAGACTAAGTATAGTATAAGAGAAAATAGACTAAGTATATTATAAGAGAATATAAGAGTTAAGAGAGTGTAAGAGAGGCGAGTCTTGAAATAGAAATAGACTAAATATAGTACTGAGTATAAGAGAGGAGAGTCTTATGAGATACAAAGAGAAATGCAAAGAGAGAAGTATAAGAAGCATAAGAGTCTTATGAGAATATTGAGAAGAGTGAGGAGAGTACTTAGTCAAAAACTTGGAAATGGAGAGGAAAAAGGAACATGACACTTAGAAAAAATATTCTTGCAATTTTGCAACCTCTTTGTCGGACTTCTGGACAAAGTTATGAATATCTTGGGCACACATACTCAGATTTTGATTCCAAAAAATGCATGATGAAGCTAGAACTGAGGGCTACACCATGAGATTATAATCATTCAAAATTTCCTTCTTTTGGTACCAATTTTTATTATTATTCCAAAGGGAATAAAATCGAGGTGACCAAATTTTTGATCAACATCGAGCCAACTCCAATCCTCCATGCAAGCATCCAAGCTACCCTATGCTATTTAGGGCATAAAGACTATTATAGAATTTTTTTCTTCACTCCATGCATATTGCTCTGATGGCCTTCCATTTCCCTCCACATATTTCATTTCCCCTTTTTTCTCACTCCAGATCTTAAAATACTCATTTTTATACATGTACGCGATCTCCCAGTTATGTAGCACGCGTACGTATGCGAGATGCTCCATTAAATCACAAATACATCGAGTTTGGTGCTCAAAAAATTAAAATTATGTCGGGTTTCCATGCCATGTCACAAGATCAATGATCCTTGACCTTGCATATACTGGAAACACTTTGACTCAACCCTTCAATTCCATTTGGAGGCTATAAATTGATCCATATCCAAGCTGCGGAGATACACAATTCATCATTGAGAGCAAAGACACTCTGGAGAAATTTCACCTCAATTGAGTCTACATCCCTTTGTCCTTGAAAATATGAACTTTTGTGTTCAACCCCCGAGCTCTTCCTATCTTGTGATGGAGAACCTCATTGACTCCTACATGTGAGATTTCCTTTGTGGGGATTGAAGTGGTGGAGGCCCAGTTGGAGGGACTTAGTTTCTCGATTCCAATATGTGTCGTTACAAAAGTTTGTCACCTATGTCCTTCTGTTGATTACATTAATATAAATACTATTTTCTCATCCAATTGATATCTTGCAAATATTTGTATTGGTTTCCATGGGAGTATTTGTTATGAATGTTAATGGATTATGATGATTTATATGCTAACATTATATATCATTAACACATGCTTGCATATCTTGATTGTTGAAGACAAGTTGAAGGTGTAAATATTTGGGTCACGTTCTCAATGATGGTCTTCTTCAGATGTCTGTACAAGGTAGGATTCTAGCCTTCTCTTGTTAGAATTTCATTTATATAACACACTTGAGATTAGATTTGATTTATGGGCGTCGTTCCGTCTGTTGTGGTTTGCCCCTAGCCATAGAGATATTTTCCTCGTAATAGAATTGGCGACTCCACTGGGTTAGGAGGATGATGAGCTCCATGAGCACATTGTTTACTAACTTAGTCAAAATCTAGTTGGTACTGAACTCAAATACTCTCATGTAGAAAAGCTAGCATTGGCCGTGTTGAGATCAATTCCTGCTTCTGAAATTTCCTTCCCCTTTCTATTTTCCCTACTTCTTTTTTTCTATTTCTTTTCCTTCTTCTATACCTACCCTTGTTTGTCTCTTTCCTTTTTCCCTTCTTCCATCCCTTTCTAGTTACCATACTTAGTCGTATTTCAAAAATCGGTGGGTTGGCGAGCTTTCATCCCCATCCAATTTCCCATGTCACAAGTCCAACCGACCACTTTTCTACATTATACTTAACCTTTTTCCAACTTCATGAGTTCGCAGGGTTGAGCCTTCATTATCCAAGTTCCACGATCTCCACTTTTCACCCAAAATTCCATGATCCTCATTACAACCATCATATTTTTCGCGGGTCCTGAGCCCCTAAAGTATTTTATTTCTCCTGCATGCAAATCCAACCGATCGCTTTTCTACACTTAACTTATTTTTGATCGTCCATAACAATGGGTTTGCGCGTTCCTGGGTTGGTAGGTTCATGAAAAGATTCATATTCAAATATGCTCCTTTCCATCCCCACCATTCTCGTGATTTTTCCAATATACATTAAATGTTGTTTAATTCTAACAACTGATTGTGAAGGCTCCGAAAAGATTGTCATTGATGGTGAAAGAATCAAGAAGATTACTCATTAAATTACATTAATTCACCATTTTCCAAAGGATTATATTATTTTCATCTCTCCAAAAATATTTATTTCAAGTTATTATTCAGCTGAAAAATACTCCCATCAACCTATTGGAAACAACAACTAGACAATAGTTTTGTGGTGATACTTTAAATATATTTGGTAATTAAGACTAGAAATTTTAGTGGTCTAGAGCATATTCATATTACTCCTCTCTTCCTGCATAAAAGCACGTAATCTGGGCATCCATAATCGCTCGCGCACGGTGTTCTTGAGGTATTTGACTATACAAAACTTGTTGCATGGTACGTGGATAAGTACGTGCCAAGCCATACAATTATACAACTCCAAGATTGTTCCCCCATTTCCCTTTCACCGCAAGTTTTTTGCAAGATGTTGAAGCTCCTAGAGCCAACACTTACCTTCAAAGAAGAAGACTGCAGATTTTTTCTGAAGAAACATAACAATGGCCTTGACCTCCTGCCTGAATATTTGGAGAATCCCGCGTCTATTCCAGAAGACATAACCAAGATCCAAGTCGACTCTTTTAAAAATCCCTTTCGAGAGATTGCGTGTCTGTTCACCAGGTTGACAGATCAGGAAATAACTGCTACCATTTCTCGCATGATTTTATATATTTTATATTTCACAGTGAAATAACATGCCATCTTTGACTGGGGAAAATTGATTTCTATCGAAATCTCATCCCAATTATCACACTACAAAAGGGACAAAAAATTCTTTATGGCTTCCTATTTGGTATTTGCTATAGTGTATTGTTGTCAATTTACAAACTTGACTATAAGTAAGAGGGTGAACTGTAAAATAGATCCAGTTACCTTCTAGTATCAGG
>ML819944.1:27986-44500 GCA_009831015.1 Picea engelmannii | reverse complement strand
GCAATAAAGTGGATTCTCAGGTATTTGAGAGGTACTGCTACTCATGCATTATGTTTTGGAGGTTCAGACACTTTTCTATAGGGATATGTTGATTTAGATATGGCAGGTGATAAAGACAGCATGAGGAGCACCACAAGGTATGTTTTTACTATAGGTGGAACAACAGTAAGTTGGATTTCGAAACTGCAAAAGGTTGTTGCACTTTCAACAACAGAGGCATAGTATGTTGCTGCTATAGAGGCTAGTAAAGAGATGATTTGGTTACAAAGGTTTATGGAGGAATTGGGAAAGAAGCAGAAGAATAACAGGTTGTACTGTGACAGTGAGAGTGTAATTCATCTTGCAAAGAACTCGGCCTTCCATTTGAAAACTAAGCATATATAGTTGAGGTACCACTTCATATGATCCACCTTGGAAGATGGACATTTGAAGTTGGAAAAGATACACACTAGCCAGAATCCTGTAGACATGTTAACAAAGGGAGTAACCAGAGAGAAACTGAGTTCCTTCTTAGTTTCAGTTGGTCTTCAAGAATGAAGATGAAGATGAGAAATTTTCCAGGTCCAAGAAGGTTCAGAGTCCAGCATATACAACATCGGTGGAGTTGTTGATATCAGTCTCCAAGTGGGAGATTGTTGGTTGTGGAGCCTGATTATCTTCCTGATTCAGAGGTCCTTGCTTTCAGTCGTGTTTATACCCCATGAAGACTTTACACCCCAGAAGTATGTACACTCTTCCACACGGGGGAGTGCAGAGGGGGGGTACCCTCTCTGCGGGGTCCGGGGGGGCTATCCCCCCGGTTGGTGGGTTTGGGGGTGAATCCCCCGAAGGAAAAATTACCTTGTAAATGTATATTGTAATTTCATTATAAATCTGGACCGTTCATTATAAGGTTGCAGATCTAATGGTAGAAATTATGTTAGGGTTTTTTGCCCTAGAAGGCAACCCTCTGTTATGAGGGAAATGTATTGTGGCTATGCATTATGGCGAGTATTGTATTCTAAGAGGAGCAGACCGTGAGAGAAAGAAGAGGAAGTTACAGTGAGTTTTGCTATAGGTTGTATCCCTTCATTTGCTGGATAATAATAAAGGAAGGACCTGGAAATTTCTCTGGTGGACGTAGCCCACATTGGGTGAACCACATAAATCTGTGTCTCTATTGTATTGTGTATCTTCTGTGTTTTGTTTCTGCATTTGTTTTATGTTATTGCTCCACGGTCCTGTTTTTCTAATATACTGTGCTTAAACAATTATGCTTCTTTTAAACTCTTTACAAAACACTCAATGACAATCACAGTAATGCAAGGAGTTAAGAAATAGAACATTCAACATCAATCACACACATGAAATATACAAAAACAGATATTTCTTGAGGAAACCCATAAAGGGTAAAAACCTGTTCTTCTTGATATGATAAGTAATCTTTATTTTCTGTACATTATCATTCTTATGAGCACCAACTCATTGTGAGGCTACCACCTCTGTTTTGCAAGCTGCAACTTGCTGAGAGAACCAACTCTCCGGTTTCTCTAGAAGGAAGCTCCAACTCCCTAAGTTCCAACACCAAATGGATGGAAGCACCAACTTCCAGTCACACATGCACCAACTTGTATAACAGAGAACAATAGTTCTCCCTTGCACCACCCTGCCACCCTGATTTTTCTAGCTGCAACCAGATGGAAGCTACAAATCCCTGTGTTCAAGAACCCACTTGAACCTCTGAGGAAAACAATCCTCCCTAACACCTCCCTACCATCCTGAATATAAATATTTGCTACTGAAACTTATTACAATGATACAATGTTTATCAATATATTACCAGTCTCATCACTGTTCTGCTGCACTGCTATGCTCTGCCTGCATCAGGGTCTTCCTGATCGCATTCTTCTTTGAGCTTTCTGTTCTTCTGGTCTGTCTCTGCTCGCGCACCTCGAATTCCTCTTTATTTCTCAGATATCCCTCTCTGTTCCATGTGCTATGCTTCCCTTTTTTTTTATACTATTCAATAGCCGTACTCAGCCTCCTTATACCCGCATGAATAACTCTCTGCAGAAGCAACATCCTCTTCTCTGTTCTGCATGTATTTGTAATCCCAATTCCTTTTCCAGATCCTCCATGCAACTCATTGTCTTCTTTGGCAGTTATCCTGAGTCTGTTAGTCATCAGTGGCTTATCCTGAGATTCTCTACCTTCTCTGGCAGTGCGACTCTTCATCTTCTCTGTCACAGTCGAGCTTATCCTATCTATTACAGTTACAGTCTTCGATGATTTTTCCATCTGTCAATCGTCTCTATGTTGAGTCTTCATTCCACTGGCAGTTACCTCAATAATATTTAGCTTCTCTGATGATCACATTGAGATTTTTCAAATTCTCTGGTAGATGCCATCAGTCATTTTCTGGCAGTTACTGAGAAAACCTCCGTGCGCTCATGCCTTTGGTGCCTTTTCCCTTTCTAAGAAATCTACACAGTGGGCGCTAGATTTTCTGGCTAAGCCCCTTCCTTTCACATGGACATTGACGATGGCCATACGCCTAGCCACCATTCATTTCACGATTTCGCGTTTTGGGATATCCAGCTGTGAGTTGCCTCGATCTTCCCAACTCGTGAAACTCCGAAATGGAGCTTAACTGCTAGCTCCTTCCTCTCATATGACCATCAGTTGTGACCAAGTGATTATCTAGAAGGCGCTTCGTGACTCGCGACTTCAGGGATCTTGGTATGGGGTGTCTCGACTCTCCCAAGTTGCAATCTCCTAAATGGAGCTTAGCTAGACTAGCTCCTTCGTCCAACCTTTGACGATGTGACCTTGGCTTTGACCACATGCCAAACATTCAAGTGCTTCGCTTGTCAGATCAACGGTCCATAACTTTTCTTCAATTTTACGGCTCATATCTCATCGCGACTTCGCATATTGCGAGTTCTTGCGTCACATTCCTTTGACTCCTCCAAGGTGCAAGTCAAAAAAATTCCAATCGCTTGCCATGTGTCCTCTGGGTCCAACAACTCAGATCTCATCATGATTTCACATTTCACGTCTCGTCTCCCTGGACAATCAATGGTCCAGATATCTCCTCGATCTGACATCTCATATCATGTGGCGATTTCACGTTTCACGACTTTGGAGGTTAGAGCACCTCCTTCCTTTGACTCTTCAATCAATGAAATGTTGATCTCTAGCCATGTGTCCTTATTGGATCGATGGTCCAGATCATTTCATGACTTCATATTTCACGGAGTTGGAGGATGGCTCATCCTTATCCTCTTCGCATTCATACAAGATTCAACGGCTGTTGGTCCTCGACACTCAGATCCAACTTCTGAGATTTGTTCTCCTCCTCTGCTCTTATGCATCCTCCCGTCTTGGGATAATTTATAAGTGTCAAAAGTTCTACAACCTTTGATCATTCTACGAGCCTTGATGTATGGGATCTCGTCGTTGCATTTCGAAATGGTATCTCTCCTGAGTTTTGGCAAAAGTTTCCCCCGGCCCTGGTGCACACTTGCTCTTTGCATGTAACGCTTCATTATTCCTCATGAGCTTCTCGAGCTTGCTCTTCTGAGTCTTCATTGTTGTTCTTGCTATGAACACTCTGCCTGTAAACCTGCCAACATCGCTGTTGTTCTTGCCATCAATGAAAAGCACACTTTGTCTGTAAACATGCCAACAATCTCCCCCTTTGGCATTGATGGCAGCCTTGAACGATTACACTATTTTTCTTAGATCTCTAGCTGTAACATCCAGAACACACCTTTTCTCCCCCTTTGATATCAATGTCAAAGAGAACATGCTCCCCCTGAGCTGTTGCAGTACTTTTCAGAGGTAAAAGATATTCAACCAATACATAATCCCCCTGACAGGATGGACTCTCTTAAGTTGATAATGGGGTCACGCCCAACTTCTAGCGTAGATACTCAAAATGAGCTTGTGCAAGCAATTTAGTGAAGATATAAGCAATCTGATCTTTGGATGGAATATAATGCACAAAAACCACAGATTTGGTTACTTGTTACCTCAAGAAGTGATACTTGATGGGAATATGCTTGGTCTTGGAGTGAAAGATAGGATTCTTTAACACACTAATTGCATTGGTATTATCACAATGAATTGGGATCGGTGCAATGTATTTTACCTCCAAGTATGCAAGTGTCTGAATCATGCACAATACTTGGGTACAACAAGTGGCAACTGCAATGTATTCTTCTTCTGTAGTTGATAAGTAAATGGAACCTTGCTTCTTGCTCAACCATGATACAAGGGAATCTCCTAAGAAGAATGCACCTCCACTCGTGCTTTTCCTTTCATCCACGTAGTTAGCCCAATAAATATATGAATAGACTGATAGTTGAAATTCTGATTCCTAGGATACCATAGGCCATAGTCCATTGTTCCTTTCAAGTATTTGAATATTATTTTGACAACTAAAAAATGACTCTGTTTAGGTGCGGCTTGATAGCTTGCTACTATGCCAACAACATGCATTATGTCTGGACGAGATGCTGTGATGTACAATAGACTTCCTATCATAGACCAATATGAACTCTGATCAACACCAAGTGAGTCATCATCCTTGTTTAACTTGCATCTAGTGACCATTGTGTGCTCATAGGTTTAGAATAATCCATTTGAAACCTTTTAAGCATTTCTTTGAGATATTTTTCTTGAGAGAGAAATATTCCTTCAAACCTATGAGTAATTTGTAGGCCAAGAAAAAATGACGGTTCCCCTATCATAGAAATTTCAAATTCAGACAGCATGGCATAAGAAAACCATTTTACCAGTGAAGCATTATTACTACCGAATATGATGTCATCTACATAGACCAACACAATGAGTAAATCATTACCCTCTATTTTGATATATATATTGTTGTCAACTGTTCCTCTCTTGAACCCTCCGTCTTGAAGATATGTACCCAGTCTGTGATACCAGGCACGAGGAGCTTGTTTCAACCCATATAAGGCTTTCTTTAGCTTGCAGACAAAGTCGGGTTTATCTGACAGTTGGAAACCCTCTGGTTGTTCAATATAAACTTCTTCTTTTAGATTTCCATTTAGAAAAGATGACTTGACATCCATTTGATAGACTTTAAAATTCTTATGAAAAGCATAGGCAAGAAACATTCTAATAGCTTCTAGTCCGTCTATAGGCACAAATGTTTCATCAAAGTCTAGTCCTTCTATTTGAGAATATCCTTTGTAGACCAATCTAGCCTTATTTCTTACAATATTTCCTTGCTCATTCATCTTATTTTTGTAGACCCATTTTGATCCTATTACATTTTTATCTGCTGGCCTAAGAACAAGTTCCCAAGTGTCATTCTTTTCAATCTGGTCCAGTTCCTCATTCATTGATTTTAACCAATTTCCATATTTACTGGCCTCATTGAATTTCTTTGGTTCCACCATGGATATTAAGGCTATATGTGATTTCTTAGTGTTTTTTATTATCCTTCTCCTAGTTTGTACACCTTTATCTTTTTCACCAATTATCTGACTTGCAGGATGATTCTTTTGGGTAATTTTGGAGGAAGAATTTGATGCTATCTGCTGATTTGAGTCTGCTTGAGTATTTGCATCTTCATATGATTTAGAGTCTTCTTGTTCTGATTCTTGGACCTGTTCGACTTCAACTACAACTATATCCACTGTTGTTGATTCAATATTGTTCACCTCTCTTACTGGGATTCCTTCATCAACTTTTATGTCAATACAGTCAACCAATTTATGTAGTCTCTTATTATAACATCTGTATCCTTTATTGTTTGTAGCATACCCTAAGAAGATGCCTTCATCAACCCTCTGTATCCGTTATTCTTTGTAGCATACCCTAAGAAGATGCCTTCATCAGCCCTATCATCATACTTGCCAAGGTTCTCATTCTTATTTTTTATGTAGCACTTACTCCCAAAGACTTTGAAGTGTTTGATTGTAGCAGGTCTTCCATACCATATTTCATAAGGTGTCTTGTCACTATGTGGTCTAAGGTGGGCCTTGTTAAGAATATGGACTGTTGTGTGTATTGCCTCTACCCAGTAAGTTTGACCAATGTTCTTCTCATTCATCATTGACCTGGCTATTTAATGAACTGTTCCGTTTTGCCTCTCAACTACTCAATTTTGTTGTGGAGTTCCTGGAATTGTGTATTCTCTCTTGATACCATTTTTATCACAAAATTCCTTGAAATCACCTGACATAAATTCTCCTCCTCTATCTGATCTTACAACCTTTAATATGTTTCCTGTTTGATTCTCAATTAAGGCCTTAAATATTTTAAATTTCTCAAATGCTTCAACTTTTTCTTTGAGAAAAGCAACCCAAGTGAGTCTGGAGTAATCATCAATGATCAACATGAAGTAGTTTTCCTTCCCTGTGCCTTCCTGTTTTGATGGTCCACATAAATCCATATGAACAAGTTGGAGTGGTTTCTCTGTTGAAGTAGAGCTCTTGGACTTAAACTGTGTCCTGGTTAGCTTTCCTACTTGGCAGGGTTTACACACAGAGTCTTGTGGCTTTGATATTCTTGGAAGATCTTTTACTGCCTCAAGGTTTTTGAGCTTGATTAAGTGATCAAAGTTTAGATGTCCAAGTATCCTATGCCATAATCAACTTTCATCCTGTTTGCTTAGATGACACTCTTTTCTATCTTCTTTCAACACATGCACATTATTATCTGTCCTTATGCCTTTAGCCACCACTTGTCCCGAGTTTACAGATTTTATCTTGCAATCCTTGGAAGTGAACACCACTTCACATCCTCTGTCACACATTTGACTTACACTGAGAAAATTATGTTTCAACCCATCTACAAGCAGAACATCCTGGGCTTTTCCTTTTCCATTACTTAAACTCACCATCCCTTTACCCTTGATTTTTCCTGGAGCATCATTTCCAAAGGTTACGTTTCCTAATTTGCTTTCACTTAGATATAGAAACTTACCTTTGTCTCCTGTCATATGTTTGGAGCATCCACTGTCAATATACCAAGGGTTATTTTGTCTTTGAGCTGACAACACTAGTCCACACTTGCCATTTTCTTTATTTTTCCAAACCTTGAAATTTTTGGCAGAAGGATTCAGATCTGGTTCATAGTTCCTTAAGCGAAAATCTGCAGCTTATGTCTAAAATTACAACAGGTGTAACATTCTGGTTCATTGAATAAAGGATCATAATGATTGTTACGCTTAACCTATGTCCTTTTCCTAGCCATCACATGATTTGCAGTCTGTGGTTGTTTGTTACTTGGCTGTCTCATTCTTTGTTGTGGAAAATATCTATTCCTCGAGTGTCTTGATTGCTCACATATAAATCTTAAAGAACAGTTTACAACTTTGTGACCAAAGTTAGAACAAAAAAAACAATATCCATAGAAAAATCACTTGTACCTGAAAAATGGTTGTCTTCTTTGAGCAGGTCGATTTCTTCCATGCTGACGATTTCTTTATTCTACAGATTCAGTTTTGGTAATTTTCTTTTCACTCTTCCTTGGCGGTTGATTATCTTCCTTTGTTTCTCCATATTTTCCGTTGTCAGTTAATGTAGACTTGACAAACTTGACGGATTATTTGTTTCTTGGCTGAATACAACTTGATCCTTCTTCATAACCCAAACCAGTTTTCAACTTTGGATTCCTTTGCTGATTCAGAATGGTGGTTAATCCTTTTGAAGCTTTAATTCTTGGAAGATTTTGGAGATACAATTCTTTGAACTTCTCCATCTCTTTTCTAGTTTTTACTACCTCTTCTTCCAAGGCTTCACATCTTGCCTTCTTCTCCAATAACTGTTGTTTCATAATTTCCTCTATTTTCTTTGTCTCTTCTAACTCCACTTTTAGCAGGGCAAAGTCTTCATCAATTTTTTTAGCATTCTTTTCAAACTACATCAACAACTGTTTTTGTTTCCTCTTTTCAAGTCTGATTCTGTCAATCTCTTCTAAGGCACTGATTAGTTCACCTTCCATATCAACCACAACTTCTTCATCATTAACATCACTTCCTGTGTTTTGATTAACATAATCCTCTTTGTCCATAATCATAAAGTCATTAACCTTATCTTCACCATCAGAATCACTATCTGTGTCTCCTGAAGAGTCATCATTGTTTACACATAAACTTTTCTTTTTATCAAATCTCTTGGATTTATACTTCTCTTCACCTTCAGAGTTCTGATCCTTCTTCTTGTGTGGAAACTTAGATGCGAAGTGACCTATCCTTCAATAGTTAAAACTTTTGAAGGGAAACTTGCCTTGGTACTTGCCTAATCCTTTCTTTAGTCTTCTCACAAATTTTTCTTCAATTTCATTAGGCTCAGAATCCTCATTCTTATTTGCTTTAAATGATGCTTCTATAGAGGTGGGTTTATCTTTAACTATCCTCATTTCATATGCTATCAACATTTCTAGAAGTTGATTGAAATCCAAAGCTTTTAGATCATTAAGTTCTTCTATAGCAAAGACCTTTGGGTTGACCCTATCTGGCAAAGATCTCAAAATTTTCTGAACTAAAGAGGGTTCCTATATTTTTTCACCAAGTGATTTCATTGCATTTACTAGTTCTTCAACTCTCAGAAAGTACTTCCCAACAGTTTCATCCTCTTTCATCTTTAGTTGTTCAAACTGTACTCTGTAGGTTTGAAGCTTGGTGTCCTTTTCTCATTACCTTCATAACTTCTAATGCGTTTGTCCCACATATCTTTGGCAATTTCTAAGTGCATAACGTTTACAAATTTTGCTTCTGCAAGCCCACTCAGAATAACATTCATAACCCTAACGTTGAAGTTGAATTCTAGCTTGTCATCCATATTAGCTAGTACAAATGGCTTTACATAACCAATCTCTACCACATCCCAGACATCTGCACCTAAATCCATTATGTAGGTTCTCATCCTAACCTTCCAGAAAGAAAAGTTTGCTCCATTGAACATAGGGGCCTTATTGGATGAAGTTCCTTCATGGATTGACATGTTTAAGCTTACTGATCTACCTTTAAATAAAAGGAACCGGCTCTAATACCAATTGTTGGACAACTGAGAGGGGGGGGGGGTGAATCCATTGCTACCGTGCTTAAACAATTATGCTTCTTTTAATCTCTTTACAAAGCACTCAATGACAATCACAATAATGCAGGGAGTTAAGCAATAAAACTTTCAACATCAATCACACACATGAAATATATAGAGACAAATATTTCTTGAGGAAACCCATAAAGGGTAAAAACCTCTTCTTCTTGATATGATAAGTAATATTTATTTTCTGTACATTATCATTCTTATGAGCACCAACTCATTGTGAGGCTACCACCTCTATTTTTTAAGCTGCAACTTGCTGAGAGAAACAACTCTTTGGTTTCTCTAGCACCCACTAGAAGGAAGCACCAACTCCCTAAGTTCCAACACTGTTATAACCCTAAATTGCACCACACATGCTTACCTGGCATCAGGCCATATCAGATCCCTTCTTTTCCAAAGCACTGCTAAACAACTCTTTAAAAAACCTATTTTATAAGGGCCCACACACCCTACTCCTTTACTGCACGCGTGTACACGCTCGCTGACCTTAAACAACCCGTGTGGACCGACAAAAGCACGAAAAAAGGAAAGTTGCCGATGGAACACACAACTTTGGGTGAGTTAACTAAAACTCCCAACCATGCATGGCCGAGGGTTCGTCCAAATACCTAGCTCCTTCTAGCCTATAAAAAAAGGGGTAGGGGTCCCATTTGGAGGAGGAAAAAATATAGTAAAGAAACTCTGCCAATTTGCATATTCCCATTGTCCCAACCCTTTAGCCATCCTTGTGCCAGAAGAGATACAAAGCAAAGAAGTTGGAGGACAGTTGAAGAGGAGCCCAGGATCAGGTTCACGGAGTGGTGGTCGGTCTCGAATTTTGTAAGTTGATTCATTCAAAGTAATAAAGAAAATTCTTTTCCCGTCCCAATTCACGAGTTATTCATAATTTGTGAAGTACATGTTTGAATCTCTAACCTGTTAGTTTATAGGTAAGATGCATGTGTAGTTGTTGCTTGTCTTGTATGCAGGTCAGCGTTGGAAAGGAGAACTTTGAACAAGTGATCAAGTGCGACAAGGGATCGACATCGAACGCTTGGAACAAGGTAGGTTGATCTGGGCATGTATTTACTGAAAAGAAATGGGATTTAAGTCTGGGGACGAAGGTAGAAAGTAGATTTTCTCTAGGTCATATATGCATGCAAAGTCTAACCCTATTTGCTAGTTCGTAAGGAAATTTCCCTCAAAACAAACACCAACTAGATGGAAACACCAACTTACAGTCACACAGGCACCGACCTGTATAACAGAGAACAATAATTCTCCCTTGCACCACCCTGCCACCCTGGTTTTTCTGGCTGCAACCATATGGAAGCTACAACTCCTTGTGTTCAAGCACCCACTTGAACCTCTGAGGAAAAGAATCCTCCCTACCAGATTGAATAGAAATCTTTTCTACTGAAACTTATTAGAGTGATACAATGTTTATCAATAGCTTACCGGTCTCATCACTGTTCTGCTGCACTGCTATGCTCTGCCTGCATCAGGGTCTTCCTGCTCACATTCTTCTTTGAGATTTTTGTTCTTTTGCTTTATCTCTACTCGCACACCTTGGCTTCCTCTTTCTTTCTCAGATATCCCTCTCTGTTCCATGCGCTATGCTTCCCTTTTTTTTTTAATACTATTCAACAACTATACTCAACATCCTTATACCTACATAAATAACTCTCTACAGAGGCAACATCCTCTTCTCTGTTCTGCGTGTATTTGTAATCCCAATTCCTCTGCCAGATCCTCCATGCAACTCATCATCTTATTTTGTGGTTATCCTGAGTCTCTTCGTCATCAGTGTCTTATCCTGAGATTCTTTGCCTTCTATGGAAGTGTGACTCTTTGTCTTCTCTGTTACAGTTACATTCTTCGATGATTTTTCCATCTGTCAATTGTCTCTATGTTGAGTCTTCATTCCACTGGCATTTAACTCAAGACTCTTCAACTTCTATGGCAATCAAATTGAGATTCTTTGAATTCTATGGTAGATGCCATCAGTCATTTTCTGGCAGTTACTGAGAAAACCTTTGCGCGCTCATGCCTTTGGCACCTTTTCCCTTTCCGAGAGATCTACACAGTGGGCTCTATATTTTCTAGCTAAGCCCCTTCCTTTCACATGGCCATCAACGATGACCATACACCTAGCCACCATTCATTTCACGGTTTCACGTTTCAGGATATCCAGCTACGAGTTGCCTTGATCTTCCCAACTCGCGAAACTCCGAAATGGAGCTTAACTGCTAGCCCCTTCCTCTCACATGACCATCAGTTGTGACCAAGTGCTTATCCAGAATGTGCTTCATGACTCGCGACTTCGGGGATCTTGGTATGGGGTGTCTCGACTCTCCCAAGTCACGATCTTCAAAATGGAGCTTAGCTGGACTAGCTCCTTCCTCCAGTCTTCGACGATGTGACCTTGGCTATGACCATAGACCAAACATTCAAGCGCTTCGCTTGTTAGATCAACGGTCCAGAAATTTTCTTCAATATGACAGATCAAATCTCATCGTGACTTCGCATATCACGAGTTCATGTGTCACATTCCTTTGACTCCTCCAATGTGCAAGTCAGCGAAATGCCAATCGCTCACCACTTGTCCTCTGGCTCCAATGGGTTAGATATTATCACGATTTCACTTTTCATGATTTCACATCTCGTCTCCCTGGATAATCAATGGTCCAGATCTCTCCTCGATCCGACGACTCAAATCATGTCGTGATTTCACGTTCGTGACTTTGAAGGTTAGAACACCTCCTTCCTTTGACTATTCAGTCAGCGAAATGCTGATCTCTCGCCATGTGTCCTTCTTGGATCGATGGTCCAGTTTAGTTCGCAACTTCGTATTTCACGGAGCTGGAGGATGGCTCAGCCTTATCCTCTTCATAGTTATACAGGATCCGATGACTGTTGGTCCTCGGCGCTCAGATCCAACGTCTAAGATTTGTTCTCCTCCTTTGTGTTTATGCATCCTCCCGTCTTGGAAGAATTTCTAAGTGTCAAAGGTTCTGAAACCTTTGATCCTTTTGGGAGCCTTGATGTATGGGATCTCATTGACACATTTCAAAATGCTATCTCTCCTGAGTTTTGGAAAAAGTTTCCCCCGACCCTGGCGCATACTTGCTCTTTGCGTGCAATGCTTCACTATTCCTCCTGAGCTTCTCGAGCTTGCTCTTCTGAGTCTTCGTTGCTGTTCTTGCTATGAACACTCTACCTGTAAACCTGCCAACATCCCTATTGTTCTTGCCATCAATGACAAGCACAGTCTGCCTGTAAACATGCCAACAAAATTGGTTTATGGGAAAGAAGCAAAGATGCCAATCAAGCCTTGAGCTAAATGCCTTAAATTTTGTAGTCAATACAGAGGATGCAAAATATTTTTGACCTATGCAAAAGAGGGTCAATCAGTTATTGAAATTAGAGGAAGAACTAAGTAAAGCCATGAACATAACTTCTCAGAGACAACAAAGTATCAAAAAATATTTTAACCAGAATACAACCATAAATAATTTTCAGAAGGGTGAACTAGTGTTACTATGGAATAAATCTAAGGAGAAACCATCAATGCACACAAAATTGGAAGCACTCTAGATTGGACCATACATCATTGAAAAAATCTTGGGTTTTAATTCTTATATGCTCAAAGAATGGTAAAATGTTAATGCTGCATGTTAATGGGAAACTTCTGAATGGTTTCTTCACCTGAAATTTTCTCATTCCCTTGTACATAATTTTATTTTATTTAGTTTGTATATTATTACCGTTGACTCCATATCCCAATGGATGGAAGCACCTGTGATGAAGATTATGGATTCTTGAAAACCCACAGGGGGTTATCATCCCACGATTGGAGCCAGTTGTTGAGATCAATTCTTGCTTCTGAAATTTCCTTCCCCTTTCTATTTTCCCAACTTCTTTTTTTTCCATTTCTTTTCCCTCTTCTATACCTACTATTGTTTCCCTCTTTCCTTTTCCCCTTATTCTATCCCTTTCTAGTTACCATACTTAGTCGTATTATAAAAATCAACGGGTTGGCAAGATTTCATCCCCATCAAATTTCCTATGTCACAAGTGCGACCGACCACCTTGCTACATTATACTTAGCCTTTTTCCAACTTCGCGGGTTCGCGGGGTCAAGCCTTCATTCTCCAAGTTCTGTGATCTCCACTTTGCACCAAAAATTTCGTGATCCTCATTACAACCATCATATTTTTTGCGGGTCCAGAGCCCCTAAAGTATTTTATTTCTCCTGCATGGGAGTCTGACCGACCTCTTTTCTACACTTAACTTATTTTTGATCATCCATAACTGTGGCTTCGCGGGTTCCTGCATTGGTGGGTTCATGAAAAGATTCATTTTAAAATCTGCTCTTGTCCGTCCCCGCCATTTTCGTGCTTTTTCCAATATGCATTAAATGTTGTTTAATGCTAACAAATGTTTGTGCAGTCTCTGAAAAGATTGTCATTGATGGCGAAAGACTCGAGAAGATTACTCATTAAATTGCATTAATTTGCCATTTTCCAAAGGATTATATTATTGTCATCTCTTCGAAAAGATTTATTTCAAGTTATTATTCAGCTGAAAAAGTTCTCCCATCAACCTAATGGAAGCAACAACTAGACAACAATTTTGTGGTGATACTTTAAATATATTTGGTCACGAAGACCAAAAATTTCAATGGTCCAGAGCATATTCGTATTACTGCTCTCCACCTGCACATAAAGACGTAATTTGGGCATTAGGAATCGCTCGTGCATGGTGTGTTCCTAAGGTATTTGAATGTAAATAACTTGTTGCATGGTGCGTGGAGAAGTGTGTGCCAAGCCATAGAATTATACAACTCCAAGATCATTCCCCCATTTCCCTTTCATCGCAATTTTTTTTCGCAAGATGTCGAAGCTCCCAGAGCCAACACTTACCTTCAAAGGAGAAGACTATAGAGATTTTCCGAAGAAACATAACAATGAACTTGACCTCCCGCCTGAATATTTGGAGAATCCCGTGTCTATTCCAGAAGACATAACTAGGATCCATGTCGATTCTTTTAAAAACCCCTTTCTAGAGATTGCGTGGATGTTCACGAGGTTTACAGGTCAGGAAAGCATTGCTACCATTTCTCGCATGATTTTATATATTTTATATTTTACAGTGAAAGAACAAGCCATCTTTGACTGGGGAAAATTGATTTCTATCGAAATATCATCCCAGTTATCACACTATAAAAGGGACAAAAAATTCTTTATGGCTTCCTATTTGGTATTTGCTATAGTGCATTGTTGTCAATTTCCAAACTTGATTATAAGTAAGAGGGTGGACTGTGAAATAGATCTAGTTACCTTCTGGTATCAGGCATTGTGGAGACATAAGACCTCTCTGTATTTTTATGAAGTTTACAATGATTTTGTCTCAGTCTTTAAAGGGATCTTGTTTGGTGACAATATTCCAAGGATATCTAACTAAGCTAACAAATTCTTAGAGAAGAAGGGAACGATAGAACAAATGGAAAATCACAATGTCATAAGGATATTCCGTTCCAAAGAAAATCCCTCTTTTCTTCCATATCATGTATATGCAAAATTGCTTATTATAGAGGTGGCAAGGCAATACAACTTTTGGCTACATTTTTTCCATGAAAATAGGAAAAAAACAATTTATTCCCTTGCCATGGAAGATTGGAGATTTCATTTTCAGAAACATAAATAAAATTGGTGAGTTTGCAAGCCATTTCAACAATGTGAACTTAAAGTATGTTGATAAGATCAAGGGCTTTGATCCTAAAAAAATATTTGTAGAACACATGGTCTCATTGGGATTTAGTAACTCATTCATCCAGACTACCTGGAATGAAGAAGAAGAAAACAACCAAATTACTCCTGTACACGAAGCTGATGACCTAGAAATAATACTCAGTACTAACGAGTTTTATAAGAAAAAAGGAAAGGGTCCCAGTGAAAGGAGTGCCAAGTCTCCAGTTGTTACTCCCAAAACTACCACATCATGAAGCAATGCTCCAACGAATCACCCACTTAGAAATATTTCCAACAGTAGTTCAAGCGGCGGAGGAGAGAATAATCCTCCCCCTGGGAAAATCGAGAATTCACATAAGTTACCTATGAGAAAGAAAAGGAAAAATTTAATACAAGAGGAAGAGGACAATCTTATAGAAAACGACATCCAAAGCTTTTCTATGGACGACATGGAGCTAGAGGTAGTTATTGAGAAAATATTTCCCACGATGGAACAACCAAAAAATATAACTCAACAAAATTCTTTTCTGGAAGTTGTTGTTAATGAGACTTTTAGTGAAGAGGAATCCTTCACTTTTCAAACTGTTATTTTTGAAAAGGAGTCTAAAACATTGATTGTAGAAAAAAGTGACCAGAAAAATAAAACGGGAAAATATCGCTCATAGGTTGACCTGAAAGACATACGACTGTCCCAAATCTCTAAAATTCACAGGGCAACCAAGATTCTCTTGACGGTTCCATTGATGCATTAGAAGCTAAAAAATTCCAAGCTAAAAGAAAGGATCAGAGAATTGGAAAATGCCTTAATGCCTCTTCCAATCCTGGCAATTCCTTTGTCAATGGTCAAATCGACTACACCTGCCATTAAGTTGAAAGGATCTTCAATTCTACTCACAATGGTATGAAGTTATGTAGAAAAAAATATTAAGAAGAGAATGTCACTAATAACAAAAGCATAGGAGGTATCAAAAAATGTTGTTTCTTTTGGCTCAAGGGCACATGCCTTTCATGAGTATCTGGAAGTTGATTTAAAGAATGAAGAAGGTTTCTACACTAATGTTGTCTTACCACTTGGAATTAAAGTTTCAAACATGAAAAAATTGAGAAGAAGAGAAGAGGATCTGCCTTCTCCAAGTCGAAAAAAACAACTAAATGCTTGTTGGAAGGAAAATATTAAGAATTTGAGTAACATTGTTCAAGCATGCAGCGAAGCCATACTAAAAAGATAAGAAATGTTCAAAAGACTCACAGAGATAGATCTAGTAGGAGGCACTAACGAGGTACAATACCCTAAATTAATTCTCAATTCAATGTTTCTAACGAAGCAACAATTTGACGAACAAGTTAAGATATTTAAGGGGATATCAACTAAATTGTTTTATGGAATACTCGAATATAAAGAAGAAGAAATAGACAATTGGCTAGTTGATTATTTCGTGAAAAATAAAGATATCGAGGAAGCAATACATGGTATTTCTCTTGACTTAAGAGACTTGGAAGGTGACTTATTCAACATTAAAATCAGGCATAAAATAAACGTCACACCAATGAAAAACTACATTGAAGATTGGTTCAAAAAGGTAATTTACAAATTAACCAAAGAAGGGTAAGAAGCAGTTGAGACGGTTCCTATAACCGTCAATGAAGACAAAAAAAGGACAACAACAAGCAAGTGAACAAGAGAGATATCATCATATTAAGTTCATACTGATCATAT
>ML819944.1:11342-25201 GCA_009831015.1 Picea engelmannii | reverse complement strand
AAATGGGCTCTACCTTAAAAGGTATTATGCTTGATCCCTCAAACTCGTGCGTGCCCTTTGTATATTAATGTATATACTTCTTTTTTCCTCTTTTGCGACATCAACTTGCTTAGTGAGTTTTCCCCTGGTTGGCAGATGTCAACGGAGTCTTCGAGATACTTAATATTTATAGACAATGCCATTCGTTATACGTGGAACTTGGTTCCCACCGCTTGGGTTATCTATTCACCTGAGGGACAACTAATGTATTTAGGTGGCGTTTTTCTGGAGCCATCAACG
Source organism: Picea engelmannii (assembly GCA_009831015.1). Classification (NCBI taxonomy): domain Eukaryota; kingdom Viridiplantae; phylum Streptophyta; class Pinopsida; order Pinales; family Pinaceae; genus Picea; species Picea engelmannii. The sequence continues at coordinate 24,922 of ML819944.1, read as the reverse complement.
AACAAAGTGGCTCAGTATAGCGCCATTATAGAACTATTAAGCGACACCATTTCATATGGTGTTCGATCTTTAGAAGTTAGCACGGATTCACAGTGAGTTGTATGTCATTTGAACGACAATTACCGTATGCGAGATCCTACTTTACTCCGATTGTTCCTACAGGTACAAATTTTGGAACGATGCTTTGATTTTCTTACTTATAATCACATCCATATACTTTATAATCAAGTATCCGATGCATATGCTAATTACATTTTAGATTGGCATTTGTCATATACATAAGTAAACAAAACAAATTTATACATTCATCCATTATAACATATATAAGTTGAGCGGAAGACCAAATGTTTTTTTGTTTGCTTTTATCAAATTGAAAAACACAAAAAAATGAAATATATAATTTTTTTTTTCTTTCCCTATGGACTAATAACACAGTGAAAGACCTGGTTTGTAGTGGTTTTGTCTAGGGTTTTTTAACAGATTTCCAGCATCGTATCGCTCATTTGTTCCTCTGATAGGTATATTCCATCACCGACATATAGGATAGGTTCTCACCCTCCTTTGAATTTCTGCATCGTCCTATGAACATGATTCATATGCCCTAGGTAAGAACCCATTTCTTAGTGACACAAACCTTATCACTGCTACTAGAAGTGTCGTTATTAAGTGGTAGAGACTTACCAAACATGGGTACCCTAGTTAGAACCCTTTTGTCATTTAGTGCCCATGCAAAAGTTACTCCATAGGACTAGGAGTTCCTTATAGTCCCAATATGACTTTGCGTTCGAACCTCATTTTTATTACTCAATATCATTTTGACTACTACCTATGGAACTCCCCTCGAGTCTTGGTTCAAGTCTTTTTTGACTTCCGAAAAAATGAAAAGATTGCCAAGTGAACTTGTCTCTTTCACACTTGTTAAATGGTTTTGAAAGGACATCTACTTGGTATAATTTTAACCCTTTTCTGGACCAAGTAGACTATTTGTGAAAAATGAATACTCTAGTTGCCATTGGATAGAAGAGTTCTCCTGGGAATTATTTTATAATTTTTTGGGACTAGGGGACTAAATCTATGAAAAAGGACACTTTTGAGTTATGTTGTAATTACATCTCATTATCCTTCTTGCATTGTTGAGCTTATTGCCGGATCTCACTTTCTCGTCATAATCCTCTTGCCCCAACAATTCTCATCACTAGCCAAGCATTGCCTTTCATATAGCCTTTGCAGCTTGACACCATTTACCAGTAGAGGAAACATCCCCCCGAGTGTCCATGCCCCACATGTGTTCACTTGCATTGAGAATAGGTATGTTCCACTGCTTGGAACTAGTTGCTTATTAACGATACTCGTTGCCTCTCTTATATCATAACACTTCTTTTACTATGAAAAAAAAAAAAAAAAAAGGTGGGTTGGAAAAGAATATTATCTCCTATTGACAATATTTGTGTCGCCTTTGAATAGAGCACAAACTATTGAGTCCATTTTCATCCAAGGTTTGGGTTTAGCATGACCTTAGGAGGCTGAGCTCGTTACTTAGAGTTTACTCCTCTGACTATTTATTCTTTCAGTCCCTATGGACAGTTTGTTGACGCCTCCTATGTCGCAAGCTTTTGTCAATGATCAATGTTAAGTCTATGATGCATGAGTTATTCATCTGTCTCGTGCTCTTGTTCAAAGGAAGTATAAATCTTGTGTCGGCCACTCCTCAGAACTCTTGAATTTGCATGTCGAACATACCCTTAGTGTATCTCAAAATCAAATGAAGCTATATTCCTACCTTGCACCCTGGGCCTACTTTCATCATTGGTAGGTAACCTTGAACCCAACATACGACATCTCCTCATTGGTCTCTAAATAAGGGTTTCCCTTGTGTTCGACGACAACAAATGTATTCACACATTGGGATTTGTGAAGTGTCTTGGATTCCATTAGCCCTATTGGTGGTTTCCTTTCCTTTGTCGATAGTTTTCCTCATTGGCTGCTATTCAAAGGGTCTCTTTCGTGCACTACTTGCATCTGGTACATGCGAGAGACACACATAGTCGTTGGTTCATGAACATCCTATTGGTCCAATCTCCTCCTAATTATCAAGCTATTGCTTTGTACCTCGCACTGGATGATGAGAGATTCCTTAATTCTCTCCTTTCAGCATGTCTCCTTCCATCGAATTCAACTCATCTATTATGGAATTGAGATCTAGAGTCCTATGAGTAGCTAGAGGCTTGGAGTCATCAGTGGCAGGTTCTCCTACCATCGACAGCTGGGAATAATCTAATGTATCCTGATTGATGGATTCTTCAAGTGTTCAACCTCAACACCCTTATTCACACTTTTTGAATGTACTCGATGCCTTCACACCTACTTTCATTGTTGGTGGGCTGTCTCACATTTGTCAACGGTATACCTTAATGATCGATAATCAAACAAAGTATCAATGTGTTAGAATTAAACTCCTCTATTCACATAATGTATTCTTGCACCTTCGACGGATAGTGTAGAATACCTCCAACTTACAGTAGCAACACCCCATATCTGTTGTTTCCTTTCATTGGACCAATACCTATATGACTTCAGTGATCATGGAAGATCAGATTGTACTCCATTGTATACATATATCTTCGGTTGATTTTGAGACTGGAATCCACTGTGTATTTTTCGTGACTATGACAACCTATGGCATATGTCCACTTTGTATTGCCTATTCATGGCCATGAACAACTATTTGACATATATCCACATGGATTTGTAGTGTAATTCAGATTGACAACCATGTATATAAAGTTATTATGGATTGTAATATTCTCATGAGCAACTGGTAATTCTAGTTGAGTCTTCATTACTCCACTTATGGGAATTATAATGTATTTCGACCATCATAGAGACTCCTCTGACCTCACACATTAGGGGGCATCTGTTATGGAAAATTTTGCTTCACTCCATGCATATTTCTATGATGGTCTTCCATTTCCCTCTGCAGATTTCATTTCCCCTTTTTTCTATCACTCCAGAGTTTAAAATACTCATTTTTATACATGTACGTGACCTCCCAATTATGTAGCACACGTACGTATGCGTGTTGCTCCATTACAACCCGCGTAGATCGGGTTTGGCGCTCAAAAAATTAAAATTGCATTAGGTTTCCATGCCATGTCACGAGATCCATGATCCTTGACCTTCCATATACTGGAAACGCTCCAACTCGACCCTTCAATTCCATTCAAAGGCTATAAATTGAGCCATATCCAAGCCTTGGAGATACACAATTCATCACTGAGAGCAAAGACATTCTAAAGAAATTTCACCTCAATTGAGTCTGCATCCCTTTGTCCTTGAAAGTCTGAATTTTTCTGTTTAGCCCCCAAGCTCTTTCTATCTTGGGCTGGAGAACCTCATTGACTCCTACATGTGAACTTGCCTTTGTGGAGGATTGAAGTGGTGGAGGCCCAACTAGAGAAACTTAGTTTCTCGATTCCGATATGTGCCGTTATAGAAGTTTGTCACTTGTACTTTTGTTGATTACATTAATAGAAATACTCTTTTCTCGTCCAATTATATCTTACAAACATTTGTATTGCTTTCCATGGCTATATTTGTTATGAATGTTAATGGAATGCTGATTTATATGCTAACATTATATATCATTACCACATGCTTGCATATATTTATTGTTGAAGACAAGTTGCATGTGTAAATATTTGGGTCGCTTGCTCAACGATGGTCTTCTTCGGATGTCCATACGAGGTAGGATTCTAGCCTTCTCTTGTTGGCATTTCATTTATATAACATACTTGAGATTAGAGTTGAGTTCTGGGTGTCGTTATGTCTGTTGTGGTTTTCCCCTAGCCATAGAGACATTTTCCTCGTAACAATTACCTCCTCCAAAATGTAGAACACTCGTCCTCTTACGTAGGGCATCCTCCAAGAGAGTAACCATCTCCATGTGGCCATCATGTAGAATGTCACCAAAGCTATCACGAGATATCTAATGCCCCAAGGAAGAATATCATGCAAGCACCCAACTAAGATCAAGCAACCATCGTGTAAACCATCTCCATTATGCAACTCCATCATAGATCATCCAAGGGTTGAACATATAACATGTACTCCAAATCTCATTAAAAGAAGGATTAAAATAATTTATCATCTTTTTTTAAAGTGCTTTATCTATATTCACATTAAATTTCAATTTCAAAATATTTGTTACATTAATCAACTCTATAACTTTTCATCTCATCAAATTTAGAGAAATTTAAATAAACTTTTACCATTAAATTTAAAGAAATTTAAATAAACTTTTCTTTAATCCTTTGGATTATAAAAAGAAAATATTAAAACAAATTAATTAAATTTGTTTTTTAAATTTAAAAAATTTAAATTAATTTTAATATGATATAACCATTATCTCCATATTTTAATTTAAAAATTTATTATATATTTTATTTTATTAACTTAAAAATTTATTATAATATAAAACATTTATAATTTTTTAAAATATTATTTTAATATATAAAAATAATCTTTTATTTGTTGAAAGTTATGACCACTTTTTTGATACATGATATAACTTGTCATCTTAGAGAAATTTAAATAAACTTTTCTCATCATAGAAATTTAAATAAATTTTCCTTATAATCTTTAGATTATAAAAACAAAATACTAAAACAATTATTATTATTATTTATTTATTTATTTTTTTTTATTTTTTTTAAGAAATTAAAATTATTGTTGACGTTTCGAATCCACAACAGGATCCATCTTAAAAATTCAGAGGAAAAATAAGAGAGGAACCCTAATAAATAATGATGAGGAGTGTGGGAAACCTAAAGTCGGCTAAGTGAAACTCTAGGTTTGAGAAGATTTAAAAAAATAGGTATTTAATAGAGATTTTGTTCATTACTAAATTAAGTGGTTTAATTTAATAATTTAGATGGTGTTAATATTATTTTTATGCTAATTATAGGTTAAATTAGGTTAAATTAGGGTTAATTTATCGAGGTAGTATTAATATTATTATTGTTATATTAGTGGTAGAAAATTATATGTTGGTATTAATTAGGTTGGTCTTGGAAATGATTTAATTTTAATTATCCAATTGATGTTAGTAATTATTAAAGTATTATGCTGGTTAAGGTTAAGTTAGGTTTAATTTGTAAAAAAGGTAATAGTAATATTATTATTAATGTATGTCATAAGGATTTTAATAAGGTATGTTGGTATAAATTGGTTTTAATAAGGTTTGTTTTTAATAATCAAGTTATGTTAAGGTTCAGAAAAAGTAAGGGTGTAAGTTCTAGAGTTATGAGGATAAGGTTAGTAATGTTTTCTTTCTCGAATGAGTGGGATCCAACTTTCACTAATCTCTAGGACATTGTCTCTATTTAGGTTATCGGGATTTTTGATGATTTCGATTGCTTCTCTAATTCATTTTTTAAGGAGATGTTCTTCTTTAGCTAAGATTTTGGTGTCTTCTAGGCGTATATGATGCTTAGTTGTGAGAGAGTGTTCGACTAGTGCTGAGGTGCGGGTTCGTTCATTCTTGATGTCAGCACTATGCTCTTTAATCCTGGTGTTAAAAGAGCGGGCTGTTTCTCCAATGTAGCATTTGCCACAGGAACATTCTATTTTGTATACTCCTTTGGGTTTCACTTAGCTGACTTTAGGCTTCCCACACTCCTCATCATTATTTATTAGGGTTCCTCTCTTATTTTTCCTCAGGCTTTTTTGTCCTGAAGATGGATCCTATTGTGGATCCGAAACGTCGACAAGCTATCAAAAACACTGTGGTTCTTCTGACAATTTCTAAACAAATCTCTCACCACAAAAACTTAAATGATCAAATTAAAATTAATATATATATATATATATATATATATATATATATATATATGTTGGGAAATTCAACTTGTGTTTTTTCTCCTTTTGAGGATGGTACTTAAAGTAAACCAATTTTTTCTCATTTTAAGGATGGTATCCAAGGTAAATCAATTTTTATAAAAAGTTTAGGTTTTTTTGATAACTTGCTCACTTAAGAACTCAACATGTCACTTGCAGGAATTGAACTGAACCTAGGTGAAGGAGAAACACCCCTCAACATAAACCACTCAGATTAAGCCAAATTAACTAATTTTAATATAATATAACCATTATCCCTTTATTTTAATTTAAAACTTTATAACACCTTTTATTTTATTAATTTAAAAATTTATTATATATAACACATTTATAATTTTTTAAAATATTATTTTAATATATATAAATAATTTTTGTCAATGTTAAAATAAAAATAATATATATATTATTTTTATTATTTTAATAAAAATAATAATTTTTTTTCTCTTTTATGCATGATTTTGAAAGTTGACTACTTGAAATAATATAATTGAAAAAACACCCATTGCCTCACCTACTCTTTCTTCATAGTTATTTATCTTCTATGTACAACAAGTACCAGGAAAATGGAAGCCATAATTGGGAAATGATTGGATGGAGGGTTGAAACCAACATTGTGTGAATAAACATTGTTATAAATATTCCTTATGGTTTTTTTCAAGGATTGGGATCGGTTATTCTTATTTTTGGTTTAGATTCTTAGTTTTATATGTTAAATTCCTCCATGCCTTCATTGTATTAGTATTTAAGTTCAAAGCCTTCATTGTATTAGTATTTAAGTTCAAAGGAAGATAAAGAGGTCATCATTTTTAAAGAAATTTGTCCTCGTGCATTGGTAGATTGGTAGAGTATGATACTTAAGAAGTATCTTTTTTTTTTCAACAATACTTTGAAAATAATATTAAAAAATATTCCTCGTGCATTGGTAGAGTATGATATCTGAGAGGTATCTTCTTTTTTAAACAATACTTTGAAAATAATATTAAAAAAATAGTAATATATTGATTTTATAGATTTTTTTAATATTAAATTATGTTTTAATTTTAATTTAGTAAGAAAGGGTGGTAGGTGTAAGGGAGATTATTATTGATTTCGAAGGAAAAACTAAAACAATCTTTGCATGAAGTTTTAGGAAATCCTTTAATAATCAAGCATACACATATACCTTGTTACAATGATTACATATAGCGACTGACCTTCAAATTCAATCGTTAATTGTGGTAGGAGACTCAAGTATAATAATCAATCAAATAATCTTGAAATCTCTTCTAGAGAATTATTTCCTTGCATCTATTCTACTTCAGGCTTATAAGGAAGTTGACAATTTCCATACCTTAATTAATTTTAATGAACCCAAAGGAAAGTAACTTTGCATTAAATTTCCTCGTGTCATGCATAAACGATTCTCACTTTCAATGCAAGGAAAGTAATTAAATGAGACAGGTGTACCCCTTTCACATGCTCGACTTCACCGTGAGGCGAAAATTTGAAGCAAAGGCTAGTGTTTATTATTATCAGAATAGGATAATGGATTCGTGGAGAAGAAGGTGTTGTAAGGAAGTTGGAATTTGGCTCAAGATTTTTAGCCATTGATTGGTAAGAGGGGTAGTTCCTTATCTTGTGGTTTTGTGCTTGTTTTGTCTAGTAAATTTTACCCCAGGAGGCCTTTTTGGAGGACCTATGTCTCTATGATTCTCCATTGTCATGGGACTTTTATAGTTTGGTTTTGGTATTCACCCTTCTGGAGTGGATTGTTTTTTATTTTTAGTGCTTCTATTTACAAGCAACGAGTACAACATCTGTGGGTGGTTCGACCTTTGGGGGGTTCGGGGTATTCAAGCTCCAAATATCCCAGTCTAATTTGAAAATTGTAAAGGTGGTTATGTGTGCATAAATGCAATTTGTCTAATTTCTTATATTTAGTTTGCTCTTGGCCCTTGTTTGGTATCTTGGTACTCTATTTTTTATTGGGTCTAGTCTATGTTCTATTCTAATGGATTACATGGAGGTGCAAGAAGTAAAAAGGGTGTTGTGGAATCGTAAGGATCAAATTTAGTGTAATAAGACCTCTCTCTTCTCAGTCACTACAAAGGTACATGACAATGAGCACCAAGTTGTTTTTCAATATGCATAAATTATGGGCGCGTTAGTACCAAAAAAACAACAGATAGTATTTTTAGAAGCATGATGCAGCAGATTGAGAAATATAGTTTTAAATTTAAGTAAGTGTTGCTAGACTAATTGGTAAGTGCGGACACAAACAAATCTCCCTAGCTTCAATATGAAACTAGAACAAAACAAGACAATACACTACTCTTTCCTTAGATTTCAAACATAACTTTTAAATATCGAAGATCCGACTTCGTCATGCAATCCAAGCTCCATCGTAAGGCTTATGGAGAAATATCTGCAACGGAACACAAGCCAAGAAAGACAAGAATAACAGAGCCTACTTGATATGAAACTATGTATGCGATCAAGGAATCATACAATATGGACAAATGAGATTCATATAGGAAATAAAAGTGCATCTATATTAAATAATAGAAATAGAGATTACAACCAAAGCCTTGATGTTGTAAGGTCCCTTCCAACTGTCCCTTGCTTCCCACACACTTCTGCTTCACGGATTATGAGACTATAGATCTAAAAGTCACTCACAATCTATCTTGACAAGGAAAAACTCAAAGCCACTCTAACCAGGCTAACAATCTCAAGCCGAATTTCCAATCCCATCAAGCCAATCTAACTTTTTCCATGAGAGCTCCTCTCCTTTTATAAGCTGAAGAGGATAAGGTGAGGAGGTTAGGACGATTCCACTAAATCAGAAAAGCAAGTAAGATCCAAACCGATCGGAGGCCACCTCACCATAGAAGCTTCTCCTTCTCGAAGCATCGAGAAGATGCTCGTTTTTCCCACGTACGAAAATCGTCGCCCCCCTAGAACTGAGCAGAGTGCGACGACGTCGTAGGCTAGGTATAATGCATCCTGCGATAATCCGGGATCGTCACACCCCTAACATAAGGTAGGGTGCAACAATCCTCCTTACTAGGGTTTTTACAAAGGAGAATACGATTTCATCTCTAAGGTAAAGTTCTTCTCCCTTCTTTCCTCAGGAATTCAGGCCACTGATCCCTCCGAATACAACATATAGGTTTACATCATTAATGATCATAAGGGTGATGAAAATAATGTGTAACAGAGAGCCCCCCAAAGTATGAAGGTAGAACAGAGTGATAAATGAAATACTTTGTCGAGTGTGTGTAGGGAACAAGGAACACGTCGCCCGGAAACCTGCCAACAAACAAGGAAATACAATACAATAATATATCATCACCGAGGTAGGCATTCCCATACTTAGAATACAAATGACTCAAAACATAAATAACGACATGCAAAGATTCATGCCAAGTAATACAGGTCATGGCCACCAAACATACACTGTGGATCCATGCCATTATGACTCAAATATGAACATAGCCACCAAAAATACACTGTGGATCTATGTGTTAAAGACTCAAATTTGAACATAGCCACGAGACATACACTGTGGATCTATGCAACAGTAAAATATGAATATACTCCAATGCAACCTGAATCTGTCATAAAATATTCAGGGTCTTCATCTCCACCACTCTATAGTACAAATCTAACCATGCGAATACATGTGCTGAAGTCGAACATGGTAGAAACCACTTCATTACCAGTCATTAGTGCATACCGTTAACAAGTGTGAGGGAAAACACCATTAATGTCAATGACTCCCAAGGTACTCTTGTACAATCCAATGAATGTGAATTAATGAGCTGAAGTCGAACACTCGATGAAATCTTCCGATCAAGGGTCAATAATGAAAACCCACTTTCGAAAGCGAGGAAACCTGCCATTGAGGCATGGAAGTTCCAAGGTACTAATTAGTTTCTAAGTCTAATTCTTAGATAATGAGTTGAAGTCGACAGGAAAAGACTCGCCACAAGAGGGCCTTAATGTATCCCAAATCAATGACACGAAACGGGTAAAAATATTTGAGGTAGATCAGAGTAAAAAGTGATTTAGGATTGAATCAGGGATGACCGACACAATAGAAGGCTTAAGGACTGCAAAAATGGACGACGCAATAGAAGGTTTTCCAGGTTGAACTTATTTTTGAACATATTGACGACATGCCAACTGTCTTGGAAACACTGACTCAACAACAGGGATCACATGCCAATTTTTAATCTTATAAAGGAGTATGATCAAAAGACAAGAGGATTTTCCAACCTAGACACAAAGCGAATGAAAGGGTGTCATGTTCAAAAAATGACTCTTCCATAGAATACAGGTTTAGATACATTTATTTCCCAATTTTTTCCCCACCATTTCTGGTGAGTACTTATTTATTTTTACACAAGCTTGAGGAGGATAACATATGCTTGAAATGTAAGCTCATCCTTTGAAGTATATTTAACGAACCCTAAGAAGGAGTGGTTCGATCCCATATGGACCTTTCGATGTTTGTTTTATGAATCCAAAGAAAGAAAACTCAGGGGTTTTTCATGTTTAGAGAGTCTGAAAAACACTTAAAGGAAACTCCAAAATGTCCTTTTTCATAAAGTAGTATGATGAGACCGAAAAAGACATAAACTATCTCTCAACAGTCATTTTCTTCAAATAGTTTAACGAGCGTGAAAAGAACAATATCGCTCGACAATCTTTTCATGTTTAGAGAGTCTGAAAAGAGCTTTAAGGGAACTCCAATGGGTTCCTTTTTCGTATAACCTTTACGAGTCCGAAAAAGTGATAAAAGTGTACTCAATTACATTCTCAAGTATTTACAAGCACGAGAAATAAAAAAGACTAAGCTTGGGATTGTTTTCATTTTTACGTAAGTTTAAAGCAAAACAAAACTATGCTTGGAATAGATTTTACTTTTTCCGCAAGCTTAAAACTAAACAAAACTGTGCTTGGACCTGGTTTCATTTTTACACAAGATTGAACCAGAGGAAACTATGCTTGAGGTAGGTGGTTCCATTTTTACACAAGCTTGAACCAAAGTAAAAACTATGCTTGTGACTTCCCAATGCATAATCCAGGGATGGTTGGTACTTAGCCCCTATCTTAAGTGTTGGGTATGTGTTATATTCTTTGCATGTGTGTGTGTGGGCGCGTCAGATATGACAACTATGTCTGACGATCCCTCGTACTAGTGTTTTGTATGTTCCATGTGCACCGAGCGCTTTCCTAGGGGGGTCCCAGGGGGGGCAGGTATGCCCCCCCTGGTTACATGCAACGTTCGACAATGGGCAGTAGCCCGGGAAAACGCCCCAAATTTTTTTTTGGGCGGTTTTTTCTAATTTTAGTGGTTTTGTAAATTAATCCTGGATTAAGGGATTAGGGTTTTGGTATCTACGAAATACCTAAAAACATTGTATATATTGTATGGTGAATGGTGAAATTCAATATAATGAATATAATAAAGGTTTTCCCAGTTGAGGGTTTCTGGTATAAATCTCTGTGTACTATGTGAATGGGCCATTGATTAAATTTTGTTTTTCTTAAGAATCTATATGCATTGCTTTACTTCACAGGTTTAAAACTTACATTAATAAGCTAGTGAAGTACTTGACTCAATCGAAGAGGGGGGAAAAATATATTTCATTTTTAACGAGCTTGACACAAGAACAAGGACTATGCTCGCGAATCCAGGTTCAATCCCCAGACCTCTATTTCATTTTTTAACAAGATTGACACAGAAACAAGAACTATGCTCACAAGATCTATTTGATTTTTTAATGAGGTTGCTACAGAGACACAAAAACTATCCTCACAATTGGTTTCATTTTTTAACGAGCTTGAAATCATAAAACCATGCTAAAGGCTGGTTTCATTTTTTAATGAGATTGAAATCAGAAAACCATGCTCAAAGATGGTTTCATTTTTTGATGAGATTGAAATCATAAAACCATGCTCGAGACCTTTGTTTCATTTTTTAACGATCTTTCCACAGAGAAGCAAAACTATGCTCAAAGTTGGTTTCATTTTTTAATGAGCTTGAAATCAGAAAACCATGCTCAAAGATGGTTTCATTTTTTAATGAGCTTGAAATTGGAAAACCATGCTCAAAGACTCTCTTCTTGATCATGGCTTCCAAGAGGACAATTCTCTGGAAGAAAACCATGTCAAGGGACAAAAATCGGTCATTGCCTCCAAGCGATCTTCACTCGATGGAAAAAACACACTCTGGAAGGAACACATGTCGAGGGTCACGATAGGGGTAAGGAGGTTAGGCTCCAATAGCCCTACCAAAGAGATCACCATGTCAACTACTAGATCCAAGTCATAAGAGATTGATCTTACAGTGAGAGGCTCATATTCATAGGCAACTGAAGGCATGGGGGACAACGCCACATAATTGACAGGTGGCGGGGGTGATATCGACTACATATATGAACCGTTTAGGGAAGTCATTGAGTGGATGGTCAAGTCAGGGCCAACGAACGAAAGTTGATCAATAGTCACAATTATTTCATTGTGAGGGAAAGATATCACATGAAAAAGAGTGGACACAATAGCTTTCATGGCATAGACATAATCTCAACCAAGGAGTAAATCGAAATCCAAGGGGTCTTGGACTACCATAACATCAATAAAGACAATTTTCCCTCTGAAAGTTACGGGAAACTTAGGAAGCATCCCTAAAGGGTGTCTGGTTCTTCTGTTAAAAGATAACAGATTCTGCGTAACCGACACAAGCTGAGGATAACCCAAAGCTTGCCAAGCAACAGAGGACAAAATAATAATGAACGCACCTTCATCTATCAGCGTCTGAGGAACGTCCTGACCACAAACCTGTACTGTAATATTGAAAGGAATGTGAGAGGGAAGACGAGGTCCAGTTAGCACACCCCAATAAAAAAGGATGGCCTCATTACTTGGAGGGGGTTCCATGGGAGAAGGAGGAAAGTCCCCTAGTACAATAGATTCTGTATCAATGAGAAAAACATGGGAAACATTGGGTTTAATCTCTAGTGGGAGAGTAGGATTAAATGATAACGAGATCAGATCGACCATTTGTGTTGCATTCTCCAAGGGGAAAATTGGGTCGACGAATGGAAACAAATCGACCGCTTCGGTTTCAATCTCTAACGGGAGAGTGGGATCGATCGTGGATGGGACCGGATTGACCACTTTGTCAACTGGTGCAACTAAGGATGTGACCAGATTGACTACATGATCAATCGGACTGACCGATGAAGGGACCAAATTGATCATTCCATCAACTACAGGTGGGTCGAGAGTAAGATTTTGATAAGCAACTAGAAGTTGAGGTTGGTAAACAGTCATGTCTTCCAGGAATTTCGAGGCTTCGTCCATACAAGGGAAAATGTGAGTTTGATGACTCCCTCCACATAACATACATGAGAACTTGACTCTACTTTTCTTCTTCCCAACGGTATCCTGAATAGTTGACGGGAGGTCATCAACATGTTGTTCATAGGTTGACGATATGGGCTAGCGAGGGCATGTAGACCATGCTTCTATAACCTTGGATAGACCAGGGAAATCCTAAAGAAGATGGCTACCCTTACAAAGCCTGCAAGGGTACTTGGGATTACGGTTCGTTTGGGCAATCTTGGTATCATCAACATTCCCAGCACGATTATCAGTAACTGGTGGTTTTCCAACATGTCTAGCAGTGGTTGGAA